>CAIGRP010064003.1:0-13988 GCA_903798385.1 Fraxinus cuspidata | reverse complement strand
TCCCCTCTAAGCATGTATTTTTGTGACATTAACAAGATGGGACACAGATACACTTTTTACAAAGGTCACATCAAGCAGTCGTAAAAGATCTTTCATCATGAGCTCAATCTTTGCATGTGGGTTGTGGGAGAGCAGAGCCTCTAATCCATGAGGTGCCTCAGACAGGGGGCCTCGGCTAGAGTAGAAGGAGCCGAAGCGACTTGATTACGAGTGGTTCCACAGCTTCGGTCGGGGCTGCCACCTAGTTTTTAGTCACAACACAATCAAACACAGTCTTATATATATAATTTCGACATTCCACAACAACATTTTGATAGTTTGTTTTTCCAACCAATTTCGATCATTCACAACAAAGAAAATGACCAAAAGAATGCAAAATCTATCATTCAAAATATGGTTTAGCCAAAAAGTTAAACCCTAAACGAACCAACCTATTACACTTACTGAGGAAAATGGGATTTGCTGTTTAAAAAAAAAAGGGATGGAGAAGGACGCAACAAGACCAAATTAATCAAACCAAGTGATGGTGGTGGTGGTCGTGGGGGTGGGCATGGAGTCAGTGGGGTAGGTTGAGAAGATAATTTGACTTTTTTTTTTGTTAATATATTTTAATGGTTTTATAGGACTCTTTTGCAATTCTTGATAATTTTGTGATTCTGGCTGCAATTATTTATTTTCTTTTTATTTATTTAAGGAGGGAGATAAATTCATAATTTTACAAGGCTTTAACGGAAGAAATGAACAGAAAAAATGTTTTGAATAAAGAAAAATTGATTTAAGTTTCCAAATATCAAAATTGAAGTATAATTAACTAAATGAAGACAAATGATAGATACATTTTGCGCCAATTATCCTAAATATAATTTATTTATTTTTCTTTTTTGCATTTTTGAAATTATCCAAGTTTCTCCAAAACTATTTATCATATACTCTCTAAGAACATGGAATAAGATTCCAAACTTATGAATCAAATATGAACAATTCCAGTTATTAAATTTTCTAATCTATATTAAAGTATTTTTCCTCAAGTTTGTCAAATTCATTATGCTTAAGTTATTCCACATAAATGGGTTTATTTAATAGTCAAGCATCACTTTCTTGCCTAGACTAACAAACAATTTCCCATCATTGCGGTAATTTAAATATTATTGGATCAATTTTTTTTTTTTTTTAAAAGTTAAAAAATTATTTATGTTTTTATTATTATAATGACAAATAATTGGACCACAATAGTGATGTTCAGTCGGCATGTTGTAAATTAAAATTAAATAGGAAGACAGTCAAAATAGATAGGAATAGATTTATTAAGAAATTAAAATTAAAAAACATGAAAAGGGCATGGAAGTCGGCGAGAGACACATTAATTTGACTAATGAAGCTCACCTCTATGGACTTCCCCATTGAACCTTACGTATTATACTTGTCTCTACTCAAAGTATTATTATTTTCACATGGTCCCATTTTATGCCGCCGTGACAAGCAACATCAATCCATTTTGATGGCATATAGAAATACTCTGAACCATTCATAATTTTTTCGATGAGAGATATGTAACAATGATCATACAACAGTGTCATCAATCCAATGCAGTCGTGATACACAACATTATTCAATTTCGACGATAAAACAGAAATACTCTAAATCGTGCCACAATTTATCCAGCTTGCAGTAATGTATTAACTATTTTAATAAGTATGCGTGTGAGATATGATCATACAACAGTGTCAACAAACCTTCGTGGACTACGTAGCAAGAAATAACGGCCTAAATTTTGTTGGGGGAATTGAATGAAATTAAAAGCACGTACAATGAAATTTGTTCTATTCAATAAATTGAAAAGAGGAGATACAACACATTTGTCAATTGTCATACAATGTGCCTTAACAAAATCAATCATGCTTGGTGTATATAAAAAATTAAACCTTACTTGACAGACTGTCACGTGCATTATGTCATTGAATTGTTTTAAAAAAACAATTTGCAGTCAAATCACTTTTTTGCCAACACTGATTTTGTCAACCAAGTGACGGGCAAAAATTCAATGTCTTGATATTAATCCTACATTTAGTACACATATCCTAGTCTGGTTGGAGTCCAAATTTCAGTATTTTTTATTTATTTATTATTCTTACTTTGAAAAAGAAAAGAAAAGAATTGATTATATTATAGTGAGGGGTCAACTTTGGCCAACAACGGTCCCAAACTATAACATATTTTTTCCAATTAATATAATCAAATATAAAAATTTATATTCTCTCATCATTTATCTCAATTTATCAAAAATAATGAAGATATTCAAAAAAATAATGAAAAAAATGAATATGATTTTATGATTAGTTTCTATTATGGGTGTTAAACGGGGGGGCAGTAGAGCCAATGGGCTTGCCTTATCATAGAGCTTGACTCGCCCAATCAAATTGTGGCTCGATGAGGGCAAGTCGAGTCAACAAGCGACTTGCTCAATTTGTATTTATTTTTGCTGAAGTTATATTTATTCATTATAACGAGCAAGCTCACGAGGCAACTAGAGCGAGTCACGAGAAAATCGCTGCTTGGCTAGCTCAACACCCTTAGTTGCTATCCACCTCAAAATGAAAATGAAATTTTAATTGAATTTTAGAAGTTATTTTATATAAATTAAATGTGTCATAAAATGGATCTGATTTTGATTAATAAATTAATTTTAAAAAATTAAAAGGTGACGGAAAATCCTATGAAGGATCAAAGAATAAACAGGTAGGGTTATGGCTGGCTGTGAGCTCTATAATTAAGTATAATTATTAATTAATAAAATAAATTTGTCCCCAGTGACATATACAGTTCTCAGAATTTTGTTTATAACTTTCAAGAACATTAGACACGTGGTTTTGTGCTGGTAATTACAGTCCAAAATTGTGAATATGTTTGGAGAGAATGTTAATTTGAGTATGATTTTTAGCGAGTTGATAATTTATTTCAAGACTTGTGTTAATAACAAACATACGAGGGATGGTTGACGAGAGTTGAACTATTAATACAGAATCTCGAAACTTTAAAGTGGTACTTCTCAAACAAAATACACTTTATCGAACTTTCATAATGCAAAAGCATGATAAAGGTAAAACCCTATATCGATTAAATATCGGAATAATAAATCACATATAAAAATTTGAGATGAAATCTCAAGAGATGGATAAACTGAGTACAAACGATCTTTATTTCTCGTAAGATTCATGAAATATGCAATCTTGAAAGCATAAATTATTTTATTTTTCATGTTAAACTTTCGAGACAATTTTTTAAAAAAGCATAAATTGAGATGGAATTTCTCCAATATTGTCAAATGGACAATGCGAAAGCAAATTTGATACCCTGCTTTAACTTAACATAGTGGCAATTTTTGGGCAAAAATAAGCAACGATACTTATGCGTATAATAATAAAACATAGTGTCCTCTAAGATAAAATTTGTCTATGTTAAGGACAAAAAAAAAAAAGTTGATTGTATTAATATTTTGCAATATTTCTTATATTTAATAACCTAATAGCCCTTAGCCTGTGCACTAGGTCGACAACATGTAATATGACAGTCACTAAAATATATCACTAAATTTTTTTTCTTAATCACATTCGCGCTTATAAATTTAGTGTGCGAAAAGTTCGTCAAGATATATTTCAATAAATCTTGATTGGTGTCACTTAACGTTTGGATAACATGTATTCAAAACAATTTCAAAAACGATTTAATTAAGAGATTACCAAAAAAAATTTTGGAGCTAAACCGAAGTTTCATTATCAGAATTATTCGATTGTTGACTCTTAGATCAGAAAATCAATTGTAATTGAAATCGAACTGAACCAATTATTTCTATTTGATTTTCGTTCAAATCGGACGATTCTAGATAAAAATACCCACTCATAATTGATCTGTCTAACCTTTTCATCGACTCAATTGAAAAATTAAAATTATATATATTTGGAGGGGTGGTTGGGGTAAATAATTGGTGCAATCACGTCACGGAGTCTTCATTTGGGAGCTTTAAAAGCAAAGAAAAAGTGAAAATGATATATATATATATACACGGAAATTTCGGTCTCTCCATACGCTAGCCTATAAATATGCTATCCAACGGCCAAGTTCCCATCGCCTACACACTTTCTTGTCTTCCACCTCTCTCTCTTTCTCTGCGAATTCTTCGATCATTTTTCGCTTGATCGCATTTGTAAAGCTAAAGAAGAAAGGAGAAAGAAATGGTTTCACAAGCGAAGAATGTGGGAATTCTCGCCATCGAAATCTACTTCCCTCCAACTTGCATCCAGCAGGTCAATTTTTTTGCTTAAGCATAAAGTTATGTTTCCGCTCATAAATTTGCAAGAAAATTTCTCTTTCTTTTATTTTTCTTTATGGGTTATGGAAATGTTTCCGAAGAGTGAATGATTCAGACAAATATATTGAAAAAGAAAGGATTTTTTTTTCTGGGGTTATAGCTATTTTTGTTTTCGACTTATGGACCCACCTTATGATTTCGATGTGCTATATTTTGATTGATGAAAAGTTTTTGATCCACTGTTTGAGCTCATATATCTTTAGGTTTCAGAATCTTAAAATTTGAACTTCGTTTGCAGATTTTTTTAATGCCTTTTTTGCTATGTTTGGTTAATGTTAGAAGGGGGGAAAATACTTTCTACTATTTTTTTATTTTTTTGAACAAAAATTGTTGTACTGCTACAGGAAGTGTTGGAGGCTCATGATGGGGCAAGCAAAGGGAAATACACGATTGGACTTGGGCAAGATTGCATGGGGTTTTGTATTGAGGTTGAAGACGTCATTTCAATGAGGTATAAGTCGATTTTTGATGAAAAAATTACATGCTGCGTGAATTGTTAGATTGATTTAATTTTAATGTCATATTTGATACTCTGCACTTGCACTCGAATCCTATGTTTTATGGAAGGAGACGGATAAGACTAAGGAAATACAAGGGCCATATAATCATAAGTATCATTGTGGATGGCAAGTCAAAATTATTGATAGTTATATAGCATGCTTGAACTTTCTGGAGAGATTATAACAGTCTTTTGGCTGCATAAAATCCGTTTCATTTGTTGCCTTAATACTTGCTTTCCTATTATTAAGTCTAAAAAGTTGACCGTGTGATTGCATAACAATGTGTTCTGTTTAAAAAATAATATGAAGCGCATGTTCTTTTCAAGTTAAGCAAGGAAAAGTTCAAAATTGTCCATTTATATTTTGCTGAATCTTGGCATATGCCTTTTATTTGATTATTGATCTTTACGATTTCATTATGTATCTTTTTTTTTTACAAGTCACGGAACAAGTATGGGCTGCTTCTCATTTTCTTTATACGTTGTTACCCTGCTGAAATATCCTCCTGAAGAATAATTAAACAGAGAGGCATCTAGAACTTTGCAGCCATGCTTTGTGATATTCTTGAACAAAGTATTTTATCTTCTATTCATTGTTTTTGATTTCTTTACCAAAATGAAACTTGATAAAAATTTGGTTGTAGATTGTTTCTTATGCTTTTATTAATGATATCGGCAATAACAAGTTACTTGAATTTATTAACTCTTTTATCTTCAGTTTGGCAGCTGTTCTAAAAATATAGGCAATAACAAGATACTTTCATTTATTAACTGTTTAATCTTCAGTTTGACAGCTGTTAGCTCACTTCTTGAGAAATATGGGATCGATCCAAAACAGATTGGTCGTCTGGAAGTTGGAAGTGAGACTGTACTAGACAAGAGCAAGTCTATTAAGACATTCTTGATGCCAATCTTTGAGGTATTTAAGTATGCAATCTGTGATTTTTAATTATTAGCACTTAGCATCTGTTTGGAACGAGTCACTGGAATACAATTTCTACTGTTGAGCTGATAGTCTATCTGAGTTAACCTAAATGATGCTTAAAAATTATCAGTAGTTAATTATTCGACTTTGCTTTTGGAAGCAAAAAATAACATTGGCCATATTTTAGCAAAAGGGTTAAGTTATTGGTAATTTCCATAAGTAAACCTTGCTTACATCATTTCAATTACTGTTTCAGGTATAAATTTAGCCCTTGTTTAGCCTCCATTTTAATTAGATTTTGGGAAACATGTATTTTGGAACAGTAATTTTTTTTGGAGGATGTGGGGTTAAAAAAGAAGGAAAATTTTTGGGTTTATGTGTAATATTATTTTATTAGAGTAAAAATGTATATCTGTCATTTATTAGTCCGTTTGTTCTCCTTGTGAATGACCAGAAAAGTGGAAATACTGACATAGAAGGCGTTGACTCAACCAATGCATGCTATGGGGGAACTGCAGCTCTCTTCAACTGTGTCAATTGGCTGGAAAGTAGTTCATGGGATGGGCGATATGGTCTTGTTGTCTGCACAGACAGTGCGGTATGACCATCATCTTTACGCTTTTTCATACTCTTGATTTGCATTTACTTAGAGAAATGCGAGCAGACAAGCTTTCCCACTTCCAAATGGCTGCAAAACTTTATCTTATAATTTGCACTTCCCCCTATAATTTGCAATTTTCCTGTACTACATAAGCTGGATTATTTTTATACTCAATTAAGGGTCATTCATAATGTAACTTCCCCCCTGCTGGAATGTATTTATTTTATTGCACATCCATAAGCTAAGTGTTGATTTAATTTTAGTAGAATAATTTGATTGTACTTATGGGTGATTGCCTTACCAGTAAATATTTTTTTCTAAACAGGTCTATGCAGAGGGACCAGCCAGGCCCACTGGAGGAGCTGCAGCTATTGCCATGCTAATAGGACCTAATGCTCCTATTGTGTTCGAAAGCAAGTTCAGGGGTAGTCATATGGCTCATGCCTATGATTTTTACAAGCCTAATCTTGCCAGTGAATATCCAGTAATTCTCATCTTTAAAGCGTCTACTAATTTCAATATTTTACTTTTCACAAATGTGTAAAAACCTTGCAGTTTTTTGTGCATATGCTGAATGTCACTGCTAATAAAAACAAGCAAAAACTTGTGATTGATGTTTTGGAAATTATGCACAGCTACTTCAATTTTTCTCCATTGTACTCTGCTCAGTTCTGATTTTATAGGTTGTCGATGGAAAGCTTTCTCAGACTTGCTATCTCATGGCACTTGATTCTTGTTATAAAACCTTCTGTAACAAGTAAGCTTCTGCTGAGATAAAGTGTTATTCTCTTAAAATTTAAACCTTCTTGTAATTCTATGTTCCAGATGCTTAAACATTTTGCTTCTATAGGTATGAGAAGTTGGAGGGCAAACCATTTTCAGTTGCTGATGCTGAATACTTTGTCTTTCATTCTCCATATAACAAGGTAATTAGTAAGCGACAGTAGAAATTTAATAAAAGTGCCATTTGCAAATATTTTTTCTTATTATAAGATTGATCAATTACTAAGAAATTTGTGTTTAACATATTACCTCATAACTGCAGCTTGTGCAGAAAAGCTTTGCTCGATTGGTGTTCAATGATTTCGTAAAAAATGCCAGGTGGATATTTTCTTCATTATTCGAGAAGCACTAATATTTTTTACTAGGTCCACTATGTATTCATTTCTGTGTGTATTTTCAGCTACATGGATGAGGCCTCTAAAGAAAAGCTAGCACCATTTTTGTCTTTAACTAGCAATCAAAGTTACCAGAGTCGTGATCTTGAAAAGGTTTGTATCACTCTAACGTGCACTTTTCTTCCTTACTCGAATTCTTTGGTAGTTTGTTGGTTATTATGTGGAAAAGTGAACACTGCGTAATTTTCTCGAGAATTCATATCTGCTAGTGCAACATGCTAATATACGAACATCTCTGAGCTGATTGATCGGATCTACAGGCATCTCAGCAAGTTGCAAAGCCCTTTTATGATGCAAAGGTGCAGCCATCCACTTTAATTCCAAAGCAAGTCGGCAACATGTACACCGCATCAATCTATGCTGCATTTGCATCTCTGCTTCACAATAAAAATAGCACACTGGTAAAGTTATTAACCACTTGTTTTCTCATCTACTGGTGACCGTTTGCACTTAGTAAACATACCTAATTGTATTGTTTTCCCCTTTCTCCTTTCTTTAGGCTGGGCAGAGGGCAATCTTGTTCTCCTACGGTAGTGGTTTGAGTGCCACTATGTTTTCAGTCCGTCTTAATGAGGGTCAACATCCTTTTAGCCTATCCAACATTGCAACCATCATGAATGTTTCGGAGAAGTTGAAATCGAGACATGAGGTATGCTTATTTTAGTTAAAATTTGTGCTTGTTTCATAGTAGTTCAAGTGCTTATAAGCACCGAGTCAGATGGATATGTGAATAATAAATGGGTAGTAAGTTGGATCCTACAAAATGTGTGGATATGTGAATAATAAAGCTTTGCCAAACATGCTCTGTGAATTGATCAAAATTGTTATCGAGAATACACACGACCAAGGAAAAGTGATACCAATTTGAATGAATTTAGGACGACTTAGTGGTTGGAGCATGTTTTATGTAGTCATAAAGCTGTTCTAATGCATAAGAAAAGAGAGGGTAGACCAAAACTAACATTGCATGCTGTAATTGCAAAACTCTAGTTTGTGGATCTAGTAATGAACTAAACGGAGGATTCATATAGTGGACTCCAAAATAGTTGTTTCTTAGCACAACTTATGATAAACATTCTTCTGCGCAGTTTCCTCCAGAAAAATTCGTCGAGATCATGCAGGTAATGGAGCATAGGTATGGAGCCAAAGACTTCGTGACGAACAAGGACACTAGTCTTTTAGCGTCGGGCACGTACTTCCTTACTCACGTGGATTCCATGTACCGAAGATTCTATTCCAAGAAATCTTTCGAGAATGGCTCACTCGTCAATGGACAATGAAGATAGATTGTGACGGAACACAGTATGATGCCATGAAATTGGCTCATGTTTCTAGCTTGTAGTAGAATAAGTTCACGTGTATTGATAGATAAGAACATCTAGTTTCTTTTTCCGTTTTAACGTTCTTTTCTTTCTGTCCTAACATTCGTTTGTTCTCAATGAAATGAAGATTTTATGTGTTTTAAGCTTCAAATAGTGTTAATCAATTAAGTAATGTGACCTTTTGATGTGCACATGGGGGAGACTTGTAAATGCACGTCCCCGTCCCAGAGATGGCAAAAAAACCCTACAAACTCGATACCCACAGGTCCCGCCTCGAACGGGGTGGGGATTACCCACTTAATCGAGTATTTGGATTGGGGATGGAGCGGAAAATTTTGGCCTGGGCGGGTTTGGGGCGAGGACGGGGTAATGGGTGCCCCACCCCATTTAAGTTTTTTTTAAAATTTTTTTTAGAATTCAATATTTAATTGGGAAATTTCACGAAATTTTATTAGCTCTAATAAAAAATGGCAACTAAAATTATTTGTCTCAATCTAATAAATGGGGTAATAAAATAAATTATTAAAAACTTAACAAATAAATTAAACGGGGTAGTAAACGGGCAAAGGGCCTCCCCCGGCCCACCCCACCTCTCGTGAGAACCGTTGGGGTCATTTTGCTTTGTGCAATTATGATGTTGGACAATCATCAAGAATCAAAGAATACCTTAACCTAAATCTGTTTATTCCCAAGAATACTGGAAGAACATCGAAAATTGGAAAAAATTCCAAGTTTTATATAATTATAAATACAATAGAATTCTTAGAAGACGGTGTTGAAATAACAACTAAGCGAATAAAATTGAACTAATCTGCATGTTTGGTATGCAAAGCTAGAATATCGTGATAATCAACGGTCATATGCTTATTTCACGTTTTCGTCCCAACATTCTCGAATGACTTCACTAAAGCTCATAATCAGCAATTGCAGTAGTCATTCTATGTAACAACTTGTTATTTGAGGTATTAGTTTCCCGTAATTCGATTGCCTCAAAAAAGCTTCAAATAAAAAGTTGTCACAAATAATGACTATTGTAGTTATTGGTTATGAATAGTATTATTCTAAATTCAAAGAACCTAGATCAATCTATGTGGTTTACATTGAAAACTTTTATTTCAACGAGACAAATCACTGCCTTCCAACCTAGCTAATCACAAAAAAAATTATTCTTATTGTACATAATTAATTACCTAATTGGTTACCGAATTAACAAGTGGCGGCCCCCTATTGAGGGGGCGCCTGGGCCTACAGGCCCCCAATAGGGGGCCGCCACTTGTCAATTCGGTAACTAATTATGTAACACATTATGTACGTGTAGCATTACTCTCACAAAAATAGCAATGAATTTGAGACAACAACGTAGTTGCAAGCCGAAATCACCTCCGCGTCTATTAAGAAGGCACAACAAAACAAATGTTGGGTACAAAGCAACAATAAAATATCCTTGACAATTTTAAAACTAGTTAAATGATTCAAAAAATCTCTTTATATTTACATTATCACCATAATTAATAGGTAGGACCATGCTACATGTACATAAATGTTGACATATTAGTTTACATCCATGTAAGTTGACAGATTTTGATACATTGATTTTGACAACACATTTTTCCAACCAACTGTCAGATTTTTGACACAAAATCAAGGTGTACACTTTGTGTGTACAAGTAGTTTAATCCTAATATATATAAGCTCTGTCGAATGCTGATTCTGCCAGCTATTCCATCATACAACGCTGAGAAAACAATTTTTTATGCTTCCTTATATATACTTGAAGATTCAGCTACTGAGATATCAACTCACACTTAAAAGAGCTTTTTTTTTGTAATGGCTTCTTTTCCCTTTATTGATATCACCCCTTGTGCTGAACTGCCACTGCCAAGAAAGGAAGGTATCTGAAAATATTACTAACTCTTGCTGTTGTATTGAATCGCCTCTTGTAAAATTTTAAGCTTTTAGAGAGGTTTTGTTTATTCCAAATATATAATCTTTATCACTCTATGTAAGAAGTGCATTTTCTGTATAGCTTCATATCATCTACATGGGGGATCTGCTTAAAGGAGATGTATTGGTTGAATCCACACATCATTCCATGCTGCATCTCGTCCTCAGAAGGTTTGCTAGATCTTAATGCTTATGAACCTCTTGTGAATGTACAATAAGCTAAAAATTTGAATAATTGAGTGGTGGAATTTAGTAATAAACTAATTAAGAAATAAGAAGTATGCATGATATACATAAGCATTTGGTTTAGCATTTTTATGAATTGAAGTGGCAAAATTATTAGTCTTCTACTCGTGAGCGTCATAATATAAGTCTGTCTCAGTATTAGACCATTTCGTCGAATAGAGAGCAAAGTTGGCCATAGTGATCCAGCAAAATGCCTGAAGATATAGTGGCCATCCGCTAATTGAAACATTTGCTAATGCTCTTGCGTGGAGAGATGCAACCACTTTTCCAAATAGGAGAGGCACAATCTAGCCCTATATCCCCACGTTTAGGCTCGGGTATCCACCTCGAGCACTATTTACCAGGGCTTTTACTTCGAAGTGTCCTCTATGAAAATAGGCTTGCCTCCATGTTCAATAATGCTCTACATCATTCTCCAGCTCCTTGGAAAATCGAACATGGGACTTTAGCTCTGATATCAACAGATGTAGGGAGATGCAACCATTTTTTAAAAAGCTTTTTAATCCAACCAAGTTGTATTCAATTGGGCCTTTACTTCGAAGTAGCCCTTACTAATAGGTCAACCCCATGTTTCATAATGCTGTGCATGAGCTCCTTCTTCTGGTGGTTCGGTACACATTAACTTTTGTTATTGCAGCCCTTCACCGGAGAAAGAATCATTAGTTTACAGCTATGGAAGAAGTTTCAATGGATTTGCAGCCAAGCCTACCAAAGAAGAAGCTGCAAGTATTTCAGGTGGAATACCTCAACAAGCGACAAATATTAAATTAGCTTTACAAAAATTTTTTGGCTAAAACTATAATGAATAATGAACATGTATATGGCACCAGAAATGGAAGGATGGATTTGTGACACCCCCAAATTGCATACTAAAGCTTCATACCACAAGATCCTGGGACTTCATGGGTTCAGTCAAGGAAAGCTTCGAGCTGGTCAAGAAGGAGAGGCCATTTTCGGGTTCCTAGGCACTGGTATAGTTAATGAACTTCACGTTTAAGATTTGTGATCTTCGTGCTTGTCATATAATTGGTGTAGAGTGTTTTCTTTTATAGTTACTTGTAACCCTATAAATATGGTATCTCTTTGCAATTCTAGACATTTCTGTCTCAATTCGTACGAGTTTGGCCATAGCATCCTTGTTTCAAAGACACAGGTTTTGGTCCTCCACCAGCTAGATGGAAAGGCCGGTTGCCTAATGCACGATTTCACGTGCAACAAGTAAGGATTTTCTTATTTCCCAAACTATGTTCTCGCTCGAGAATTACATATTTGATGAACGATAAACAAAATGTAGTAGTCACATGAATTTGTGTATTGACTAATCGAATCTTGATATGATTGCAACAGTGAGCTCATTGGTGCGCGTTACTACAATAGAGACAACTCTTACCATGAAAATGATATCCCATCTCCAAGGGACACCATAATACACGGTACATATACAGCCTCGGCTGCTGCAGGAGAAGACGTGCCAGACTTGAGCTTTTACGGCCTGGCCTAAGGCGTTACATGAGGTGGAGTTCCCAATTCACGGATTGCCACGTATAAAGTCCGTTGGGAATCTGGATGCAATAGTTCAGATATTCTTAAAGCTTTTGACAATGCAATAGTAGATGGAGTTGATATTCTATCAATTTCCTTGGGATCTGAATAGCTGGAGGATTATTTTGAAGATCCTATTGCCATTCGATCTTTCCGTGCTATGAAGAATGGAATTTAACCTCGAATTCAGCTGGGAATGATGGTCCTGATCCTATTTCAGTTACCAATTACGCCCCTTGGATGTTAACAGTTGCTGTAGTACCATTGACAGAAGATTTGTAGCAAATTTGGAACTTGGCAATGGACAAATCTACACATGAATCGCCATTAATAGCTTCGACCTCAATGGGACTTTGTATCTTCTAATCTGGGGAGGATCTGTCCCGTGCTATACTACTGGCTGTAGTCCTGAATTTGCAAGAGTTTGTGGGAATAGTACCATGAATGTTGATGAAGTATTGGGAAAATTAGTTTTCTGCGAAGCTTTTCCGATGGTTTTGTCATTCTTCTAGCTAATGGTATCGGCACCATTATGGTTGAATGTTGGTTCCCGATTATGCCTTCAGCTACCCTTTACCAGCAACATTAATCAATCTTGAAGATGGTAAAAATATTTTGGATTACATAAGAACCTCAAAAGTGAGTAACTCTATTGGTTATTATTAGTTGGAACAATAGTATAAATACTTGCATCTACGTTTGTAGCAATCCAATGGTTGTTCAGTGAAAACTGGAAAGATGCCTTGGCTCCGCTTGTTGTGTCATTTTCTTCGAGAGGACCGAGCCCCATCACCCCAGACATTCTCAAGTTGATCAATATTTTCGCACCATCGAGTAGTTGGGTACTGCCTTAGCAATTTCTGTCTAATTGTTCTATTTCATTGATAATCACCTGGCGGATATTACCGCTCCCTGTGTGGACATTCTTGCCGGATGGTCCCCTTTGGCGCCACCTTCAATCTACGACGATGATACTTTTAAAATAACTTTCGGCACATTCATGTCTTGTTCCCGTGCCAGTGTACTGCTGCTGCTTCTGTTAAAAGCTGCTCACCCAACTCGGTATCCTGCTGCTATTAAGTCTGCACTTATGACAACAGGTGCCACCCCCGGGACACCCAAGTTACTCGATAGTTCCACTACTCGCATAACGTATTTCTATGATCTTTGTTTTGATAATACTCTTTCTTCGCAATCAGATTACATAATATGGATCCTAGGAAGACACGAAGATCTAGCATTCGCCTATGGCTGAGGTTACATCAACCCTGCAGCTGCATTGCACCCGGCCTAGGAGACACGAAGATCCAGAATTCACCTATGGCTCAGGTCACATCATCCCTGCAGCTGCATTGGACCCTAGCC
>CAIGRP010064000.1:0-23194 GCA_903798385.1 Fraxinus cuspidata | reverse complement strand
CAAGATAAGACACAGATATACTTTTGACAAAGGTCATATCAATCGTTTAAAGAAGATATTCTTAATGAGTACAATCTTTGCACGTGGGTTGTTGGAGAGGAGAGCCTTAGATCCATGAAACGCTTTGGAATGGGAGGGGCCTCAGGCATGGGCCTCGGCTAACAACAAGCATGTAGAAGGAATCAACGTGATTCGATTGAAAGTGGTCCCACGGCTTCAGTTTTAATTGCCACGTGGCAGCTCTTAGTAACAAGTCATAACATTTTCTACAACGGCGCCGTGAATGAGGGGAGAGAACCTGCGAATGGCCCGGTAGAGAGATGATAGAGAAAGGCTGGGAAAGGGAGAAGAGTTGTATGTCGAGAGAAAGAATATAGCTATGTAGATGAATTAATTTTATAATATTTTATTAATATTAAAAATTTGAATTAACATCTGATTTTTGTATAAACAAATTTTAAATTTGAATTTTAAAATTGGATTTTAAAAATGCTGGTTTTATGTAAGTTCCACTAGCCATAGTCCTCTCATTAATCCGCTAGGCAATCCAAAAATTAGAAGTTTGATAGTGAAGGATGAAATGGAAAAAAATAGATGAACTGTTCATCTTCTGCAATTCCCTCACACCTACCCATCCCCAAAACCAAAACCAAAACCAAAAATCAGAAAACCAAGTCGTTGCCGATCACCACCCCCACACATAGCCTTTAATTCTCGTGGATGTCTATTTGCCAAGTTGTCCACCTAAATATGAAAATAAAGGTTCAAATGACATGGAGCAAAAATTGCATTTTTTCTTCAAATATTTAACTATAGTCATATATATCTTGCAGAAGATCAATTTCAAAACGATCATTTATTCATGATGCTATATTAATTTATTGGAATTTACTCTAACGACCATTTGTGTAATATATTTGTCGACCTCAATTTTTATACTTTCAACATGGCCAACAGATCTCAAGGCCTCCCGCGTCCACATAAGCCTAATTCATGTACCAAATACAAACAGTTAGCCACATGTGAGTTCCTCCATTGGTGGACTTTCAACTTAAAAGTCCGTGCATTATATGAATATCCATACTTGGATTTCAGGGATAGATGTGATATGCTATTTCTTCGCAAAATGCAACACAACCTAAAGGATAATGAACAACTCAACAACAACTACATCCCAACTTAAAAGTCAACGCATCACATGAATAACTATACATGAACTTCGTGGACTATTGTATCGCCTCATCTGACGAGGCTCCAAAAATCCTATGTGACAGGCGAACCTGGGCCCGCACTCTACGTCACTCTGTCCAAGAGGGAATTTTGTCGAAACCTGTGAAGAGGCCGAACCTATATGGAAAGCCGATCCCTTTTTTATATTGGAAGCTTGCATCTAAAGCACCTGTCACACTCACATACTTATAACTCCAACTGACTTGGTCTGTGGAGTGCGCGCGACCAACTCCACCATTGGAGGAAGTCACGTGTGGCTAACTGTTTGTCCTAGTGTATAGGACGTGGACATATAAGGTCTTGTGATCTATTGGCCACGTTGGAGGTATAAAAATCGAGGTCAACATATTTATTTTAAACATTCTAAATATATATAAAGAATTTTGGTTATTAAATTTTTTTTATTGAATGGAGTTAATTAATATTTTGGTGTATTTATATGGTAAATGTTTACCTACTATGCTTTCTTACTTTGCCTTTTGTTCAAGCTTCAAAATTCTATCAAACTTGACATGGCACGATTTCAGATGCCACGGCGATGGATGGAAAATATTATTCTTACTTGCCTCAAGATGTAACATTGGATATTTTGTTTAGGTTTCCTGTGAAGACTTTGTTGCGCTTCAAATGCATTGGCAATGACTGGTATTCTCTCATCGAGAGCTCGTATGTCATTGATCTACACTTCAATAACAAGAGCAACAAAACTCGTCTCCTCAACTATTATTACCAATCAAAAGTCCAAACATGTGTTAGTATTTTGCGCTTCAACGATGAAGAGCCCGAACATCTTCAGCTTTGTTGCGGTGTTGAATTAATGGAGCCTGTGAATGGCATTTTCTGTATACAAAGAACACTATGTTGATGGTCGAACTAAGAATAATCGTCCCCTTTATGGGAACCTGCTTTAAGAGAAATTGTGCCACTCCCTATATGTTGTCCAAAGGATCCGCATGACTTTTGTATGAATGAAATTGTGTTCGGGTTGGATCCATCCACCAATTATTTCAAGGCGATATGCATTCACACGTTTTGGGATGTGGAAACGGACAATCAGCCTAATATTTCATCTATTTCCCTGTATAATTCTGCTACTGATTCTTGGACCCAAATTGAAGCTCCTAATATTGGTATAACTATCAAAGAGTTGCATCCATCAGATGCAATACATGTTGGTGATTTGATATAGAGAATCTTCACAACAAAGTATTTAGAGTTTCAAGTTCGTGATTTGATATGGAGAATCTTGACAATAAAGTATTTAGAGTTTCAAGTTCTTGAGATTTAAAACTTTAATAAAATCTAACAAGACATACTGGAACAGGTCTTACTATTTGCTCGTCCAAGACAATAATATTTTAATCTTCCTCTTCTTATTTATTGTCCATACGGTACGAAAAGAACAATAAGAAATTAGAGACACGGAGTCGGAAACAACAAGCATTATCATGAAAGATGAATAATCAAATCACCCCACAAGTGCTCACCATTGTATCTATAGAAAAGAAGTGTCATGGAGTGTGCAGCTTTTTAGTGATCATATTTTTATATGGAAATATGTTAGCCCCTTATTCTAGTGATGGCTGTAGTGCCTTGCCATATGTCCAATGCCATGGCAGGAATTGTGCACATTTGGCAAGACAGAGGGTGATATATCATACTGATGCATGTAATTGTTGCATTTGACCAAGTTGTATGTGGAGTTTGCACATGTGCGAGGAATGCACGTATCCAGTAAGGATGGAAGCCACAGAGTTCGGGATTTACTTGACAAAAGAAGCCACAACAGTTCGGGATTTACTTGACAGAAGAACTGTATGGGCAGGATTTCTCGACAGCATGCGCTGCCTATGAGTGCATGGGATTTCTCAACAACATGCACGGGATTGCTAATTGGTGTGCGAGATTTCTTAGCAGAAATTGGATCGATGGCAAAGACAGAAACGACAGACTTCTACTGTGGCCAGAACAGTGCGTGGGAATGCACAAATGTTGCCTAGCTGACTTTAGTCCAAAATTTGGATGTCACAATTTGTCCACATTTGATGGTCAAGGTCAAAATCAGACACAAAGATGGCACACGAGTGATTGTTGAAAGCTGTTAGGCTAGGTGCTTAAATAATATGGAATGTATTACTACGTTGACATATTCTATTGCTCTTAATGGTAGCCGTCATAGATTCTTTAAAGAGGAAAATGGGCTTCGTCAAGGAAACCCTCTTTCCCCTTTCTTATTTGTGATTGGCCTTGAATATTTCTCAAGGATGTTGAAGTGCGCAACCGAGAATAGTGAATATAATTTTCACCCTAACTGTGGTTCCTTAAGGATTACTCACTTGGCTTTTGCGGATGATTTAATGCTCTTCTCTAGAGGTGATGAACTTTCAGTGGGCATCTTGATGGATTGTTTATCTAAATTTGGAGACACGTCGAACCTTAGAATGAATGTTGATAAATCTAGCTTGTACACAAAGGGTGTGCATGGGTATGCAGGGGCGGACGCAGAACTTTAAAGTTGGGGGGCACAATCGGACTTGAAAAAAAATCTGGAGAAATTTTACAATTGAAAATTTACGTCTAAAAAAATCATGTCCCATGTAATTTTACATCCGAAAATTTACATGGGATATGACTATTTCAAATGTAAAATTTCGAAAATTTTTGATGTCATATTCTATATAAATTTCCTAATAAAATGATGAAAATTATATTGAGAAATTTGTATCCCAAAAATAATAATTGTTAATAAAATAATTGATTTTTTTAAAAAAAGCGAGTTAGACGTCTTTCTTTAAGACTCACGTTTAATGTATTTTTTAACTATTTTCGATATCTGTTTGGACTGTTCGATATGCACATAATGTAGTTCTCGAAATAAGTTTTGAGGTGATATAAGCAATTTGTAAANAAAAAAGCGAGTTAGACGTCTTTCTTTAAGACTCACGTTTAATGTATTTTTTAACTATTTTCGATATCTGTTTGGACTATTCGATATGCACATAATGTAGTTCTCGAAATAAGTTTTGAGGTGATATAAGCAATTTGTAAATTCGATTAGCCTACGGTCGTCGGAGAATTTTTAAAATTAGCATGTTATCGAAATTCAAATTTATTGTGATTTTGTCCCTATTTGGTAAAGATTAAAATCATTTTTTTAGTAAATTTTGATAAAAATTAAACATTTATGGATTTCATAAAATATGTTATTAAAATTAATTGTTAACTTTGATTTAGATTAAAATTTAGATTTCAATCTATACCAAACATAAAAAAAAAAAAAAATTCTGAAAAGTTGTGGGGGCACTTGCCCCCCAGGACTCCCCCACCCCGCCCCCCGGTCCGCCCATGGATCTATGCCTTTTAGATACTTGGGTATTCCTCTAGCGGCGGAAAAGCTTAAAATTAGCTCCTATGATGCCTTTCTCAACAAGATTTCAGCCTACATTTGTTCTTGGACTAGAACTTCTTTGTCCTATGCGTGGAAAACAAAACTTGTTAGAGTCGTCCTTCAAGGTGTTCAATGTTTTTGGCTATCTATTTTTCCTATTCCAGCTACAGTTATTTCAAGGGTTATTAGTCTCATGGGAATTTCCTTTGGGGGTCTAAGAAACCATTGATTGCTTGGAACAACATATGTTTAACGAAAGATGAGGGAAGACTGCGATTCAGAGATTTGAAATCATGGAATTTTGCACTACTGTTTAAATCATTGTGGAATATTCATAGGAAGAAAGACTCGCTCTGGGTCAAGCGGATCCATAATGTGTACTCTCAAGGAAACTGATTTTTGATAGTGTACTACCCATAAAGGGGACTCGTCCCTAATTAAAAGGCTGTTGGAAATCAGAAAACTTCTGCTGGACCGGTCAGAAACAAGCAGATTGCTGCTAACAAGCAGACCGGTCAGAACTTTTGCATGGACAAAGCTTACCGATTTTTCAAGAAGGCTGGGGTTAAAAGGCTATGGACTAAGGAGGGTTGGAGACCATGCATAACTCATAAAACACTCTTTTATCCTTTGGCTTGGAGTACAATCTAAATTACTTACAAATGATAGGCTATCATATCTTCACATTGAAAATGCTTGTGTTCTTTGTGGCTCACAAGAGAAGACATGCCAACACTTGTTTTTTCGATGTCATTTCTCCTCTCAACTTTGGAAGAGTATTAAGGACTGATTGGGTATTAGAAGAGCTATGACTACCATTCCCAGTGCATTGAAGTGGATTAAGAAAGAAGCTAGAGGAATTTCCAGGCATAGCAAGGTAAGGATTGTGTCGGCTACAGTCGTATACCATATTTGAATGGCAAGAAATGGGAGAATTTTTGAGGATCTTAGACTGCACGTAGATAGCATTTTTAGACGAGTCAAAATATGCGTATACAAAGTTATGTTTTCTTTGTATATGAATGTTTTGATTCAATTTGAGTCTATGACATTAGGTCTCTAGATCTAATCGTTTGTACATCTTTTCATTTTGTTTGCACGGGTGTACTCGGTGTATTTGTATGCGTACTTGATTTGTGATTGCCCGAAAATGCCTGATGTACTTGTATGCGTTTGTGATGGCATTAGGTCACTAGATCTAATCGTTTGTACATCTTTTCATTTTGTTTACCCGGATATGCCCGATGTACTTGTATGCTTACTTGATTAGTGATTCAAGAATGCTCGGTATACTTGTATATGAATTTTGATTAGTATGATTCACATTCACCGTTTAAAAAAATAAGGGATATTTTTGTTGATTGATTGCTTTGATAGGATCATTTATGTTTTTCATCAAACACCGTGACAGAGAACAAAAAAAGTGATAGTTAGCCCAAAATCTAGCATGCATAACCTCAACTCAAGATTTTAAAGTACAAAAACAAATTGGACTTTTAGTAAGAGTGACGTTTCTTCAACAAACTTCTCCAAACCTCTACAAAGAGATATAACGAATAAATGCACAATAACTCAGACAAACGGAAAAATTTAAAACGCCAGGTTCAGGAAGAGATTAAATAAAATATTGATATGAGAAAATTTCAGGATTAATGTTCAAGCCAACAGATGCTTGTTTTAAGCGGTCAATGAGAACCAACAAAATGAGTTAAAGCAACCACTTTAATTATTTTTACAACGCATTAAAAACCATCAAAATAAGCCGCCAAAAGAAAAAGCATTGAGCATTGCATGTCACGGTGTAACGCCCCTCATTCCTATTTATTGCTCCCAAATTATGGGTAAACAGAACCATCCACTTATGGCTTGAGGGCCAAGGCTAATCCAAACTTGGCACTCTTGTCAATAGACTTGGTGTCCACTTCAGTTGAAACAGTGATGAGTGACTTTGGCCGCCACTCATGCTGGAGCAGAGCACTTGCCTTCCCAAAGTTGTTCACTCTCGCCTTGACTGTGGTCAATGGATCCAAAAGGTGTTGTGTACCAACGGTGATGGTATTTTCATTTGTGGTGAAGCTATGGGTAACCTCTGCACCAACAGCAGTGTTGGTCAATGGACTTACTGTGTGGTAGTATGATGCGCTCAGAGTGTCACCCTTGTCATTCCTAAATCAACAAAACCTGGCCATTAGCATCTGGATCCAAAACGTAACAGGGCATATAGGATAGCAGAGCCCCAAAAGCAAATCAGGGAAACCACTTACAAGGTCAAAGAAGCAATCAGATCAGCATTTGTGAAGCTTGCACCAAAATTGCACTTGGTAAAAGCTCCTTCCTTGGTGTCAAAAGACACGTCTGATCCCAAAGCAAGGGTATTATTTCCAAGAACACCAGAAAAGTTAACAATGGGGTTAGCTGTCAACCCAATGCTTGAGCATATCCCAGCATACTCATGCAAGTATTGCACTTCCAACTGCCATGGAAGTTACGACGAAAATAATTAGAGGTAAGTTACACACGACAAGCATGTGTTAAAACATTAAACACAAAACCCCTCACCTTTCCGGACCTTTGATCTGGAACTCTAAAGTTCAAAATGGCCTTTAACCCAGGAGCAGGTTCATCAATTGTAACGGTGGTAAAGAGCTGGCATTGGCTTCATTAGTCAGTTATATAATTCACCAAAGCATAAATCTACTTAACATTATTTATTAATATATAAGAAATGTCGACAAAAGCACACAAAAGAATAAGAAATCTAAGCTTAACATTGCTACAAGTAAAGTAAATGAAACTTCAATATTTTGCAAAACACAAGACGGTAAGAATACACATAAAACGTACATTGGAGCTTGTATCAACTTTAACATCTGTCGTGATATTCTTGTGCTTCAACTGAGCATTGATATCAGCCAAAAACAGTTCCCCTTTTTTTGTTCCAGTTGAAGTGAGGGCCTACAATTCGAGAAAATAAACAAACACTTGTTCAAAACTATGAGGTCATACTACAGTGATAATGATATCAAGACATAGCATCCATCCATAAATGATAATGGCAGCAATCAGATCCGAACACTATGATAGACAATGGACTTACAAATCTAATCTATAAATCACATTCTATACAAGTGATCAATAGTGCTTAACAAACAGCCTTCAAGATATACTAAGGAGGAGGAAAAATCAATAAGTCAGATAAATCCAACATCACATCTATCTGTTCAACAAACAGCACGAGAGTAACTGAATACCCAAAAAAGAAAAAAATTGAAAAATGAAAAATAAATAAAAAATGAAAAAGCAAAAAATGGTGGAGAAAATATCACAATTAAAAAAGAATTTGACAATTTCATACAGTTGTTATTATTTTACACCAGAAGATTTTATATTGAAAATGCTCCAAGTATAAATTAAAATCAGCCAGTAATAAGCTATATAAATAGTAAGTTCAATTGGAAATTCCAATAACAAGCAAAAGTGGTGACTTAAGTTTAACTTAAGCACCAGTTTGACCCCAATTTTAAAAACTCATTTTTTTCCCAGACTCATTTTCTACCCCCACATTCTTTAAATAAAATAAATTTGCACGTGAACCCAAACTTTTCCCATAGTTTTTAACCCCACGATCTCCAAAAAATTTACCTTTTACAAAATTTATTATCAACAAATGTGGCTCAAACAGGGGCTATATTAGTTAAACAATTGGATACAAGTAACACCAGCAACTAAATTATTAAATGAATTTCTTCCCAACTTATATATCGAAAGTCCTGGGGAAAAAAAACGTAGCGTATAAGATTCTAAAGCATGCATCTACGCCGACATATCGATATTGACAGGAAGACGACCTATATACTCCATTCCTATAATCTCAAAACCCCTAGAGTATATTAGCAATCAGTATCTCTTTAAAGTGCACGACAGAAACATGTAAAGTCAACAATCATAGCGCCCTGGATAGAAAAGAACTCACAAAGCTATCGAAATCAATACTACTTAAAGAATTCAGCATGGCACAATCACTTGAAGAAGAATCAATCAAATTCAGTAAATCTAAAATTGCAATGCCTAACTCCAGCAAAAACTAATAAGATCTATATAAAAATAATTAGAAAAAAACAAACAAAAAACTCACAACTCCAGTAGGAGAGTAGGTGGTAATGGTGAACTTCTGGTCGCTCTGGTAGTCCCTGTACAACAGATCTATTCCAAACAAAAATCAGATCAGAAAACAATTTCCCTGAAAACCAAAAAGTGACAAAATCGCAAAAAATAAAAGTAAATAACTCGTAGTTGAAATTTAGAAAGCAACCTCGAGCCCTTTTGCCAATATCTGAGTAAAGCCCTGGACCCTTGCCCATGATTTTTATCCCTAAAATTGAAGGAAAAAAATTCACAGAATCCAAATGTAGAGAGCGAGAGCGAGTCGGTGGAGGAGAGGAATATATATTGAAATCAAATAATGCCCTAATTTTGGTCCGTATATTGAAGGGTGTGCACCGTTTTTCTTGGAATCTGGGCGGTCGATGGGGGAGAAAAGGGTGCCTCGGTTGTATCCGGGCCGTTGATTTAAGAGTTGGAAAGCAAGATACATTTCATTTTGAGGGGTACTTTGGAGATTTAATGATGGTGTGGCACGTGGATAATATGCTGCGGCTACAGTAAAAACGGAAGTTGGGCTGAGGGTTTGCTTTCTTGGGTAATAAGATATCGTAACGTGAATTGTTCCTCAAGGAAATGTTTTCAAAATTTAAAAAGGGGGAATTTAGTACAAAAATTTTTAAATTCGAAATAAAAAATAAAAATCAATGCTTTGTGTGAAGGAAAATTAATGGGTCATTCATTTTCAATTCAGCGCATTCAGATAACTCAACTTCGATTTGCTTACAATTTTAATTACTTATCTTCAATTCGATGCAATCAAGTCACCTAACTTTTATTTGATTGCAAATCTAGTCGTCCTATGAATTGTACAATCACTTAAAGATAATATTATATGCTGATCTGAACATTAAAACTAACTTATGATTATCATATATGTCCACGTCAACCAACAAAACACATTTTTATGCATCGACTATTCATTGTTTTTAATCGAGATGGCATATTTTATTAATTAAACTGAATACTGGACAAATGACCAGATCTGCGAGTTAGGATGAGTTGATTGCACCAAATTGAAGATAAGTGACCTAAATGCACCCTCCAATCAAAATTGCACGGCTTTTGCATTCTTGAATAGATGGCTATCGACTTATTAGTTCGAACTTATTGCACCACTTTTGCATTCTTTTTGATAACAACAACAACAAGGTTTCATGTTTCATTGTGAAATGCTTGAAATTACATGTGCATATCATCTACTACGTATTTATTTTGCTAATCACTGAAATGATTTCTAAATATAAAGTTGATAGCTTTAATACTTTAAAATCAAATGACAACAGCAAGGCGACTCGTGGAGTATCAGCCAGTTGACGACCTCAAATACTGTAACTCGATTATCCCATTCTTTCCTACGTTTGCATCTTTCCTTCCTTATGGAAAACCGGACACTGCAAGCACATTTGTTTGTTACGTCTCATGCAATAAAGCTATAAAACTACTTAAAGGCAATGTCATCAATACCTTGTTTATAATGCCAACAGGAAGTAGTAGGCTAATGCAATTGGCACAGCTATCAGCAAACCAAAGACTACCCTACAAAGAGAAAAGAAAGTCGAGTTTTAAAATATCTATGGTTTCTGAGAAGTTACACTTGTTAAAATACAAAGGAAGTATTTGGTACCCTGTGCTGAGTATGTCGGGATGTATGTTATATTCTTTAGCGAATACGAATGGAACTATCCCTTGAGGTAGAGCTGCCTGTGTCACAAGATACATTAAAAACTTTTTGTCTATTTGCTAAGCTTTTTGAAAGAAATACTTGTGTACCTGCACTATTGCTACTTTGAGTAAATTTCCTCTTAATCTGAGTGTGATTGAGGACACAGCCATGAGGCCTGGTCCTGCTAAAAATCTCATTACCATGGCGAATACTGCTTTCCGGGCTCCACATGCTATCACACTAGCTTGTGATGCCATGAAGAGGCCTAAGCTGAACATAGCCATTCCCAATCCTCCATCCGCCAATATTGATATCGAATTCTCAACCACTTTCGGGAACTGTACTCCCCACCTGCAGTGACGATGAGGCTCAAATCTTATCTACAATGTTATGTGTAGAATTTTCTCATTGATTGTGTGCTCTCTTATTACCTGAAGTGTATGATTGACCATATAAGACCTGTCAAGGTGGCATAAGTATTGGGATTGGTGATTAGCTTTCTTCCGACTGTCGAAAGAATGATCAAGATCTTTGTTTTTCTTGGATTTCTAATTCTTAGATCTTCAATGCCTTCATCTTTTGGTTCTACTCCTTGTGGATCCTCCAACTCTTCAAAAAAATCATGATTTTCAATTAATGAGAAAGAACAAAAATAACAGAGTTAAACAAATGGTTCATGCGTGGTGACATCCAAGTAGGAGCTTGGAATTGAAATGGGAGAAGGGAAATTCGTAAGTATTTCAGTTCATATATTCTTGATAGGACAAGAAAAGAAGGATTTGTCTCGAAGATTCTTGCACTCTAGAATATCTGAACTTTAGGAAATATCAAAGTAAATGCAAATACATCTTTCTTCGCTGTTCCACTTCAAAAAAACGTTGTTCGTCGAATGATCCTTTGATGTTACTCTCAGAATTATGTGCAGCGAAGTCATCATCACGGTCTTGTACAGGCCTATTACATGTAACTATCTATCCCCTTAAGAGGACCAGATATGTGATTTTAACTAGTCATGTTTCTCAATACAGAAAGGTATTGGCTTGCGGGAGGCAAAGACAGAACCCTGAAGAGGTAGAAATCTGGAAGTGTCAAATATTGATAGGGGCTTATCTTTCTAGAGACATTGGCCCGACACCAAAGCTACAGTGTGTGCCTCGAAGGTCTCAGTGAAATGGGCTAGAGTTCTTGGAGGTACCGTTCTTAGAAGAAAGGTTTGTGGTTCCATCGAGTGATTGGAATGCAAATACAATATATCGACGACCCCTTGTTATTGCTCGTAACTCTTTCCTCTGTACTAAGATTTGATTCACTCTTTCAGTCTATCCATGTTCCTAGGCTAGATGAAATGGAAGAACTGACTTGGATACGAATTAATGTTACGTTTGTCTTTTTTGAGATGGGAAAACTGAAAACTGCAGGGCCCAAATATATAGTTCAAAGTAAAAAGCTTAAAAGATTGCTGTACTTACCTGTTCCATCTGATGTTGTTGTCACATTGGATTCTTTTGTGGCTTCAACCTCATAGAGAATTAACAAAAGATTATTCCAAATTATGCTTTGTAATACAACTATCTGGGTTAGAATCATTACTGCTTCATCCTTGTACATTGCCCTTAACAGTGGGATTCCTAAAACTAATGTATTAGGCAATGTTGACAAAGAAACACCTGTTATAACCCAACTCAGGCTTCCTCGGGATCTCATTTTGGCGACTACTGCCAGTGGGATGAAAGCAAGAAGCTTTTGAAGGAAATCTGCACATGCAAGTTTCAAGTTCATTTTGTAGGGATTGTTTGTTGAGATCACTTGGAATGACAAAAGAGGGATCGAAAATTTTGCCACAAACGTGTTGATGCCGTTGCATTGATCTGGTGTAAACAGCTTCCACCATTTAAGAGAAACATAGGCTACGACCATGGCAACGTACAACGGGACGATTGCAGCGATAACATGGTAGACATCAGTTAAGGTTATCATGGCTCTCACTATTTTGAAAACCCCTGTTGTTGAGCCTATATATATATGCGTTTCCGAAGGGAAAAAGTGGGACATTGCTTTATTGCATAAGCTTCTTCGATCTTCATACCGCTGGACTAATTCCTCGGTAAATTACATCAGTCTTTCATCATGATCATTAGTCATCAAAAGTGAAAAAGTTGATTCCATGTGTGTGTGCCTATGTCCTTTTTGACTAATTGGTTTTAGACCTAAACCTAGATTAGTAGACTTAAATGTAAACCCCATTCTGAAAGGAAAAATGAAATTTTATGCATTATTTACATTCTAAATAAAGTTGATATTGCAGGTATCTTAATCAATAGCTTGAAATTTTCTGCCTGATTTTCTGGAAAAGAGCATATGGGAGAATAAAGAAGTGCATTGCAATGGAAGTAAGCCAGATTTTGAGTAAATATTAAATAACTGTATTGAAGAAAGAATTTTTGCTTAATATGGTAAAAGATGTGAGAATAAGTGTTGTTGGCAATTGCTTACTAAAGTTTGAAATTTTACCTGCAAAAGGGTTCATATCTGTTTCTTCTGATTCTTTGTTTGTGATTGTTAAAATTTCAATTGTGAAGACAAGGCAGAGAAAATAAAGAAAGTTTTCCTCCTTTGTCTGTGATTTGCGGTCTGGTAGTTGTTTTAGTCCGTGACTTTGTTAATGTCTTTGTCGACTATCATTTTTGTTCGAGGCAAGCTTGATAAGTTGGCACGAGCTAAGAAGTGTCCAATTTTGGTTAGTTTAGCTAGCGAATCAAGCTAATTTTGTTACAATTTCTGAATAGTTCTACTTGTGTTGCGGCCTCGATTTTTATTTTTTTTTCCTAAATTTTTTTGTAACTCTATTTATGTGGGGGGCCCAACAAGCTAATCAAATAAAAGTATATTAGATCGGTACAAAATCCTGTTTGAATTCTTGAAATTGAACAAAAGAAAGTTGGGTCGAATCAACAAAAGTGAAGATAACATATTCTAAATATTAAATAAAGAAATGAAACCAGATCAACAATTTGGTTTGTGGTATATACACAAATTGTAACCAGTCCTCAAGTGTGTGGCCCACAACAATAGGATATATTTTAATAAGCCAAAATTTCACCACCGTGTATTAAAATTAAAAGTAAAAATTGTTCCTTTTTTGACATATGAACCACAAATTAAGCACGCAGTTCATAAAATTATGGCATGACAGAAGCAGAAATATGTGTAACCACCAGAGGAAGGAGTGGTCCTCCCCATTGTTCGCAAACTAAGGATGTTTTGTTAAACAATTCTAGTATTTAAGCAATGCTTTCACAAATGAGAAATAATAAAGAATTTTTTTGAGAATATAGTGTGGTTCGAGCAAGGGTCTGAACCCAAAGAGCTAAAGGGTTCGACCCAGCAAGAATAATATTATTGGATGCAGCACATTTATCAATTAAGAATTAAACAATGGAGGGACTAAAATTGAATAGAATTTCTCTCATATTGTTTATTGCATTTGCTGCATTTGTTCCCACACTCAAGGCTCAAATCGACGAAGTATGGGAGAGGCGGGCTCAAGAAGCCTGGAACCGAACCCTCGAGTCCTACGAGCCAGATCCAGTAAAGATTGTAACTCATTTGAATGCAAATGTCCATAGGTTGGTTCATTTTTGTTTTCCATGTATATGATGCTTTGCAAATTAATGATGATCTGTGCATGGTTTGGCATGCAGGACCATAAAGGAACTAGGTGCATTGGAACCAAATAGCACAAGGAGGGAACTAAGGAAGAAATATAGGGGACCATGCATGGTGACCAACCCAATTGACAGGTGCTGGAGATGCCAACCCAATTGGGCCGATAATCGGAAGAGGCTGGCGGATTGTGGCCTTGGGTTCGGTTACAAGGCCAAGGGTGGAAAGGCAGGGCGATTCTATGTTGTCGATGATTCATCTGACAACGACATGGTGAACCCCAAACCTGGAACCCTACGTCATGCAGTGATCCAAAAGGAACCATTGTGGATCACATTCAAGCGAAGCATGGTTATTAAGCTTAACCAAGAACTTATCATGAATAGTGACAAAACAATCGATGGACGTGGTGTTGAAGTCCACATCGCTTATGGTGCCGGGATCACTATTCAATTCGTGAAGAATGTTATCATCCATGGCATTTTCATTCATGACATTCATATGGGTAGTGGTGGTCTAATTAGGGACTCGGTCGACCATTATGGATACAGAACCGCTAGTGATGGGGATGGAATTTCCGTCTTCAGTGCTCAGGATATTTGGATTGATCACGTCTCCATGAGAAATTGCCATGATGGCCTCATTGATGTAATTCAAGCATCTACCGGGCTCACAATCTCGAATAGCCATTTCACTGATCATAACGAGGTTATACTACGTTGTATAGTATAGTCTATAACGTTTAAGCTTTTAGATGCTAACCAAACATCTATTTTAGGTGATGCTTTTCGGTGCAAGCGATAGCTACTCTCAGGACGAGAAGATGCAAATTACAGTTGCTTTTAACCATTTTGGCAAGAGATTGGTACAAAGAATGCCAAGGTGCCGATATGGATACATCCACGTCGTTAACAACGACTACACTCATTGGAATATGTATGCCATCGGTGGAAGCCAACACCCTACCATTATTAGCCAAGGCAACCGATACATTGCACCTCCTGGCAACCCCTACGCTAAGTCGGTAAGTGAAGAAGTGTTTATTATACAGTTCAATATTATTTCTAGTATTGTGTACCAAATATGATGTTTACCGAGTTTTTTCATGTTAATATAGGTGACAAAGAGGGATTATGCTCCCGAAGACATATGGAAGACATGGACATGGAGATCGGAGGGAGATTTATTTTTGAGAGGAGCATATTTTGAACAATCTGGAGATCCAAATTGGAGCAAGAAGCACTCTGAGTCTTATGATTTAATTCCAGCTTCTTCAGCCCTCCAAGTTGCAGAGATTACCAAATTTGCTGGTGCACTTCATTGCATAGTAGGAAGACCGTGTTAGAAATGAATTATTAATCTATTCATATATAAATTCAGCTTATTTTTAGTCCCAAATTCAACGAGGAAATTAAGAGGACAATTACTATTATGAAAGTTTATTTGCATTATTGTGATTTTTTTTAAGCTCTTGTAATATAAAAATGTGATTATATTCACACCAAGATTTTTGTTTACCTCGTCAAAATTTTTACATTTACTAAAATGATCATAAGTAAAACGAGATAAACTATCAATCCACTGCATACTCATATCTAGTGTTTTACCACACCACAATCTCATACATAAAATTTTAACATGTAAAGTTTACAAGAAAATGTCACACATTGAAAATTCAAATTCACATCAAAATAGTCTCTTTAAAAATACTATGACACCTTAGACTAAACAAAAATCATAATGCAAATATAACTACCAATAAATAGAATATAATGAATTAGCCCATGTTTGACCCCTATTTTCCTTTTTTTTAAAAAAAAAAAACATTTTTCTTTAAACTCATTTTCAATCACCCATGAAACTTTTATCAACTTTTCAATTACATGTTTCATTAACTTTTATCGAAATCTATATAAAAATTTAATTTTTATCTAAATCAAATAGAACCTTAATTCCATACATTACAGTTTTATCTCAACTATGTACAATGAATGAGATACATATGCAAAGGATAACATGAATCCTAGCTTGTTATATATATCAACAACGTGAAGTCATTAGGGAAAACATTTAATTCGATAAGAAGATGAGGGTTAAAAAACCTCGATTAGTCACTGAACTTATAGTTTCAGTTTAGTCACTAAACTTAATTTATTTCAAAACAGTGGTCCAACTTTATATTACGTTTGAAATTGGTCACCGTGTCTATTTCCATTAAGAAAATAAATTATGCAGTTACTAAGTGGCCGCGTAAGCTTAGTTGTCATCTTTTTATTTTTCTTTCCTCTGCATTGCAATGGATTTAGAGTAATGCCAGTTGTACAGGACATTATCTTCACAGGGGCCCACCCCCTTTGTGAGGGGCATGTAAGGCCCAGGTGAAGTAATGCAAAGGGCATTACTCATGGATTTATCTTTTCGTGGTGACTCAATTGGATTTGTATTTTTATTAAAGTGATTGAAATAATTGAGATTTGACAGTCACGTAAGAAATACCGTTAAAATTAATAAAAGGTTGACAGGTGACCAATCTGAAATGTAAAATAAAGTTGGGTTATCGATTGCGAAAAAGAATTACAAGATTTAGTAAAAATAGCAAGTTGATGTGTAGTCGAAGAGATGAGGTACACCGGAGTCCAATACATTTGAAATAGTGCCCCTATTTAGTTTAGATAAAAAATCAGATTTTTAATAAATTTTGATAAAAGTTAATAAAATATATATTTAAAGGCTCCATAAATTCTGTGATTAAAAATAAGTTTGAAGAAAATGAGTTTAAAAAAATAATTGTTTGAAAATAATTGCTGTCAAACATAGGCTTAATCTAGTCTGCATCCTTCCAACTCCCAAGATTCACTCATACATGCTAGTGTCACACAGACGAGGAATCTTGAACACCAGGAAATATTTCGAAAACATACAGGAAAGTTTCAGTCAAACCAGGTTTAATCTGAGGGGCACAAAAAAAAAACCAAATATTTAAATTAAATGATACAAAACCATGCATCCACATCTACTAATTAGCAATCTGACTTTGTTTGGAAAAAGTAAATGAACTTCCTTGTAATAAGCTTCCTTAGGCCTACGCAGTGTCAGATTCATCTGCCAAATTTACATTTGCGGTTTGTGTGTTTTTATACCCAGTTATTTCATCATTGTATCGTTTCTTGTCTGCCTGTGCTTTTGCTTCGTATGGTACTTTCTCTTCAGCTACAAAAAAATATAAATACCACTAACACTGTTAGAAGTCCAACAATGACTATCGGGTTGAACTAGTGATTTGACGACTCAACCAGGTCCAAGAACTATGGTTGGAATTGTGGTGTTAATCTACAATGCATAAGTATTGGAAGGTCGGTGTAGAAATTTTGGGTGTACCTGTCATCTTATTCCATCTCTCACCGAGCACTTTTCCCACCTCTGTAAATGAAATTCCAGGATTACTCTTCTTCACGATCTGTATAAACAAGGGCACGGCATTTTATAAAAAGTAGTCCAACCATGAGTAAGCAATTTAAGAAAATCAGAAATCATGTCTGGCATGAAATCTATGGGTAGTTAAGTGAACATATACGTAATGACAAACGAACCTCTCTTTCAGCTTGTGAGAAGAACATAAAAGCACTGATTGCTCTCTTTGGTGCATTTGGATCCTTTTTCCTTTTCTGTTTCTTCTTCTTTGACCCATCCTCGTCACCATCCTTAGCCTTTTTTCTGCTTGAAGATGCCTTTGGAACAGATGGCTCTTTCTTGAGTTTCTTTTTTGCAGGCACCTAAAGTCATCATTCCATAATGGGAACTCAGTGTTGCAACATCAAAACCGAAATCATTGGAAAGGAGAATAAGAAGTTTACCTCTTTCTCCCCTCCACTTTCACTGCCATCAGATTCTCCTTCCCCGGAATTATCAGTCGGCGAGCCTCCATCATCCTCGTCAACAACAAAATCCTCGTCCTACAAAGTTTTGCAGCACAAGATATCCACACTAATGGTTAATAAGTAATCGTTGCTGCATTTGATTGCAAACTGTAACAGAATCTCTAAAATGCAATATCTGGTGGATGTGTTAAAAAATATATATATATATATGGGGGGGGGGGGTGAGAGAGAGAGAGAGCAATATATATACACAACTACTTACCTCCTCATCACTCTCGTCTCCAGCAGCTTCATTCCTGATTCGTTCTAGGTGTGGATCAACAGCGTCGTCTTCATCATTCTGCAAAACAGCTGCAACTCCATCTGTTGTCCGGACACCCCCCAAATTCATTATCTTCAGACCCTTGGAACTGTATTAATAAAATGAATACCATCAAAAGTTTACTCCAAAAAGGTAATCAAAACTCCCTTGAAGAAAGAAGAAAATAAAAATTAACAGGCAAAGAGAACAATACTAACTTAATGAAATCAAAAAGATTATGGTACTCATTTCTCTGAATGTTCCGGAAAAGGTGCTCCTGTTCAGTCTTGAGTTTGACAAGAAGATCGAAGTAATGCATATTTGATCCTCCAGCAGCGTGCCTCTCAAACTCCACATAGTCGATCTAATTTATTAGAAGAACAAATCAAGCTATCAGGCTTAGTTAACAGCACCTACACTGCTGCAGATGGTACGCATAAAACTGAATTTAGAAGTATCAATCCATGTGCATATGGATTGTACCTCCTCATGAAGAATAAGAGTAGGTGGTTTGGGCAAAAAGAAAAAGCTCTTTTCAAGTGAATAAAGAACTCCGTCTTCAGCTTTCAGAGATGACTTCACAGCATAACCATCCTGACTACTGCGGAACTTTCCAGGTCTAGTAAGTTTGGCGCCAGACAAGCCACGCAGAATTGCAATAAATACCTCATGCACGAGTCCCTATCGTTCAAAGGAAACACGATCAACGCATGTATAATCATTTCTGAGTTAAGGGCCCGAAATTTATTCAGATTGCAATCTAGAAAATAGAGAAGCGTTTCTTTTGAAATAATAATTGAAATGCATAAAGATTAATCACCATTAGAGAAAGTAAGTAAATTCAATAGATTATTACCTTGTGCATCATCTCAAGCTTATCCTTGTACTTAGTATTGTAAAGATCTTCATTCATTGACAAGGATGCCTCAAAAACAGCATCTGTCTCAAACTGCAAAAAATGACATAAAAAATATAAGAAAGCAGCTATATTGCACATCAAAAATTGCAGTATCGATGTCCACAAAAATTGACAGCCACCAATACCTGCATCACAATATGTGGATACAAAGTTTGGCCCTTCCGGATCGGTGGGTCAAGAGTAACAACGACAAAGGTATGTGGTTGGTTAGACTGCAAAAGCAAAGATGATTATGTAACAACCATTATACTCAAGTAGGTGATTAAGTTTATAAATGAAATCCAAAAAATAAATATAACTTGATCTAATTTATTAAAAAATTGTTAAAATAACGAAAGAGTTGTCAACAAATTGTCCACAATTGTACACACAACAGTAATCATGCAGGCTTAAAAAAAGAACAGAACCTTTGGCAACCAAAAAACACGAACAACACTGCTATATTGAATTTTGAAGTCATTTGCTTGCCCTTGAAGACGCAAAAATGAGAGATGAAGTTCAATACTGTAACGACCCCTACAAAAAAAAACGAACATGTATATGAAACCAAAGACAAGCAATTGACAATAGTATTTCTAATATATTGGCTAGGTCTGAAGAACCAACCTAGGAGTAAGTATGGCAATCCCATCAAAAGTGACAATAGCTTCTTCACCTCCAGCTCCAACATCCGCCATTGACATTATTTTGTCCCGAAAGACCTTCATAGGAATATGAACAATTTAAAATTTATATCAGAGAAATCCTGGTCAAGCCAAGGGGAAAAGAAATACCTGAGCAGAAGGTCGATTTTCATCACCAACAAATTGAGTGTTTGAATTGGGAACGTGGAAACTTATTTCCATCAACGAGTCTTTCTGTAAAAACAATACGAGCTCAAGTGAAATTTTCGAAAATATTTCTCACAATAATAAACAATAAAGCTTCTCACATCGACCAAGTAACTGTACATCACAGACCAATGAAAAACTTACCTCAAAAGTGTTTCACAGATAGTAAAGACATCAAATGAGACAAAAACTGTAGACAGAAAGAAAATAACCTCATTGGCCCCAGTAGTATCATCTACATGGAATTCCATCATGACATCATTTTTCCCTTGAAGCTGTGTTTGCGCAACATCGGCTAGGGATATCTCAAACGCTTGCTTAGAACCCACAAGAAATGTAACCATATTCCCTGGAACAAAAAATCATTTATTCATTTCAAAATTTCAATATTAAACTAATATTCATCAAATAAGACAAAAGGAGGCGGAACACAGAGTTTAAATCAACTCTCAGGCAACAGAAGAAAAGAAAATAATACGTGTATGAATATGAGAGGGAGAGGGGAAGAAGGGGGAGGGGGGGGGAGGGGGCGGGGGCGCAGATTATCCAATCAGCAAAAACTATTATGATGGGGGCAGCTGAGCAGTGAATATAACAATACCTTCTGCATGTGATATATGATAATAATCCATGCATAAATCAATCTTAAAAGTTCGCCAACACACAAATCAGATGCATAGTAGCCAACTTCAATGACAATAACAATATTTATTTGGCGAGTCACGATTATTTACAAATCAATAAATAAATACAAGGACACAAAGAGACAAATGAATAAATCCAGCGGAAAAGGAATCCACAAACCATTTAAATTAACTTCACCCCAGTTTTTTCCACTAACAGATAGCTGCTTCTCTTCTGGTGCTATCCCACAACTGGTCTGGAAAAATGTAGTCAGACTGGAAAAATCCTGCATGACAAGTATCCATCTTGAAGATAAGAATTCATTTTCCAAAAGTATAATCCATAACCAACAGAAGCTGAAAATCTCAAAATGGAAAAACAGTTCTTAATCATATGCAAGAAATTGCACAATCATGGTTTGCATCTGTCTCTACAAGTTCTTTAACTTGAATGCACAGTAAACTAGGCAGAGGTAGACAAGGGGTGGCAGGGGTTGTAGCTTCCCTTAAGATCTTGGAAATCCTTACTGAACATAGATTTTGCAATATTTCTGCCTCTACAAGTTCTTTAACTTGAATGCGTAATAAAGTTAACAAATGACCTAGAATGACAGTCAAACTCAGCTTCAATTAGACATAAAAGCTGATTCCTTAACTATAGAAAATATAGAATATCCAAGAGATAGAAAGTGAAAAAGATGGTCTAACCTGGTCCCGGAAACCAGTGAATTTGTAATAAAGACCGTCCCTGGTCCGAACTCCAAGTTGATTAGACCGTGGGATCTTCATCCATGTAAGGTCCACTAAATCAGATTTATCAACTTCTACGGCTTTACCACCCCCTTGTTTCTTCCATGATATACCCGCAGAATGAACTTTAAATTGCCCTGGGTTCTGCAGTTATAAAATCATTAAGCCCTCAAAATTTTGCTCCAGAAGAACACGAGAAAAATATATGATTGAAGAATGCAATAACACCGAGTCATATATTCAAATAATATATATAATAACAAAATGATAATATTTAAAGAGAAATCCACAAATCTGAGAGATACTTGAAACCCTAGAAGTTTTCTGTAAATTTGGAAATATCGCAACAGCGAAGAAATTTTATGATTAGACATAAAACTAATTAAACTCGTAATAGATCAACATCAAAAACCTTAAGAAAACCAGTGAATTGAATCAAAGAAAAGATATAAATTTCAACCCATATTATCATTACATTAAGAAATAAGAAGATAATTAGGGAATAGGGTTTCGAAAAATCACAAGAAAAGAAATTTTTGAAGTTCAAATTAATGGGCATAACAATTAGAGTCACGGAAGAAAGAGATGAGAGAAAACTCACGGTGCCTCCACGCCCACCAAGAGAAATACTGTTGAACAAGTGACCATCCGTCATTGCAAACAATGCTACAGCTTGAGATCGAATCAAGGAGAGAGAAATTTATAAAGCGTCTCGAGAGTTTCGCGGGAAAGGGAATTGTAGATAATTTCCCTTACATACAACATTTCCCACAATGGGTGTCCATCGCGGGCTTCCATGCGTGACACGTATTGTACTATGTACCCGTGTATCACAGGTCCAAAATCCAAGTAAAATATTTAGCCAAAATTTCGCCTATGATGACACTGAGATCCCACTCAATCAGCCCACCAATTTGCACAATGCACACACACACACGAAGTAAATGCAACAAATGTAAAGGAACACCTGAATTACGGGTAAACCCAACTCGTTTTATTACTCCACAATAAATACAAGAAAAGAAGGAACACTGAAAGAACACAATACACTCTGTGTCTCATCAGTATGTCATTCTCAATTTATAGGCCAAAACTCATATGCAATTATCCGAAGGAAAGGCAACAAATGTAAAGGAACACTTGAATTACGGGAAATTCCAACTCGTTTTATTACTCCACAATAAATACAAGAAGAGAAGGAACACAACATACACTATGTGTCTCATCAGTTTGTCATTCTCAATTTATAGGTCAAAACTCGTATGCAGTTAACACTCTTAACTGCCAAAGGGATAAACCAACCTAGTTTGCTAGAAAATGCCAGAATTGCAACTGTCCATACTTTCCATTAGTATGGACTCCGAAAACTACCGAGCACATGTGCTAAACATGTGCCCAATTTGGACACCCGAATTTATGGACTTTAGCCCATTAACGGCAAGCTGGATCAGCCCATACCTTGCCAATCTGCCTACGAACAGCAAGCTGAATCAGCTCATACCTTGCCAACCTGCCACACTTTGACAGCAGCCAAACTGAAGCATTATTCCCACATTTTCCTTGCCCCGAAATTCGAAGTGTGCACCATCAACACATCTTCCCGTAAAATATCGGCATGAGTGCAAGGTAATCTCATACAATTGCGCATGTCAACCTTCAAAGACTGACAAATCCCCCCCCCAGAAGAGTTCGACCTCCCTATCGGAAGAGAATTAAGATACTCCCTCACTTTGTCCTCGAATTGCCACAGATCAACATCACTTTCATAGGTTGCATCCACCCCGC
>CAIGRP010063997.1:0-13296 GCA_903798385.1 Fraxinus cuspidata | reverse complement strand
AATTTCATCCTCAATTTTAAAATACGGATTCAATTTAATCCTTAATATCTCATTAAATCTAGATGTTTAACTTCATAAAAAATTAACTATTAACTATTTAATTATTTGAATTTACATCTAATTTTTGAATATTCATGAAAATAAAACTAGTGTAATTTTCAAAAGGTATTAATATTTAAATAAATGAAAGTAACTAATTAACATCAATTTATTTTTTTTGTTAGTTTAAATTAAGAATATACAATAAAAGAATAAGATAAACTGTTTTCTTTGTTATGTGATTGGTATGAATTCCATAGTTTGTTGTTTACTTTATTTGCTTATGATAATAATTGTGTCATCACTATTTAAATTGACTAAAATATTTAAAAATAATTATTTAAATTATTGTCTTCTAAATATAATTTTTTTGACAATTCAAACAACAACATTATATTCTACTAACTTTTCTCGTAAAACATTTAAGTTTCAATATTAGAGTTAGGAATGTTTAATGACATGTTTGAGCCTAGTTCTTTTGCCAAAATACATTTTGGAATAGTGATTTAATGGAAAATGTGTAGTTAAAAAAATAAGAAAATTTTTGAATTTGCGTGTAATATTATTTTATTGAAAAATTATATGATTGAAAAGAAAAAAGAGAAAAATGTATTTTAAAATTAATGGGGATCAAATATGCTCTAAAAATAATTTACTATTAAATATAATAGCAATAAGAAAACTTGCAAATGCGGCCAATGCTTGGACTCCATCAGCACCATGACTACGTGAAGAACGTCGTGTGAAACACAAAGGGGTCAAAAGTAAAAATTACACCATTGTTTGATATTAATTATTCTAAAATATATTTTTCTCTATCATATTTTCAACCACATATTTTTTAAAAAAATAATATTATATGTAAATACTAAATTTTTTCTTATTTCTAAACGACATATTTTCCATCAAAACACTATTTAAAATGTATTTTTCGGAGAATAATGTAGCTCAAACAGGGAGTTAATAAGTAATGTATGCGTCCGTCCTATATATTTTTAACAAAACTTTGAAAAGATTTGTGAAAAACCTTAAAAACATAGAGGAATATTAATTGGATTATTCTAGAATAAATAACAGTGATTCAAAGAATATTGTAACTAAAGGTTTCATCTAATAAGATATAAGAAACTTGTAATGATCAATAAAAGTTGATAGATACATACATGCAAAAATAGTCTAAATAACAAATACGAACCATAAAATAAAATTAAACTCCATAGTCTACTTAAAAGAAAATGAAAGTATAAAAGGTCAAAGATGCTACATCATAACCACCCAAATTAGGCCCCTGTTTGGTACACATTAATATTCTCATTCTCATTCTTCTACTTATTTTCAACCACACATTTTTCAATAAAATAATATTTTCCATCACATCAATAAATTTTCCTTCTTTTTTAACCATACATTCTCCATCAATCTACTGTTTCAGAATACATTCTTTCAAAATAATGTGGATCAAACATACCCTAAAAGTAAGTTAAGTACTAAATAGGAAAAGAAACATTTTTAAAATTACATTATGATATTTTTGAGATTTTATATTTAAAGATAAATATATTATAAAAACAATTTTTACAGCTATATCACGTAACTAATTTTTTTTTCAACTAATAAAACCTATAATTTCATATTCGTGATATCCAACCCTACATGTAAACTTTAAATATTTTTTGCAATATTAATTTTAAAATGGAATCTATTTTATACACTAAGGTTTTGCTAATTTACAAGTTTAGTATAACAAAACCACATATAATTGACTGTAAATTACGTAAATTTTACTACTAATAGAAACATAATTAATTTTCTAGTACACAGTTGCGTCCCAAATACTTTATTAAATGCTTATATAAATGGCCGACCCTAAGAATTTTGAGCCCCTAAACGACTAATTATTATGAGGTCTTAAATATAATCTTTTTACAAGAATGACAATACTAGTATATTGGTTTCTACTGCAATGATATTGATTTCTATACTTTTCCTCCTTGGCTCTGCTACTCATATGATCAAAATTCCAAACAAGAAGTCCTTCTACAACTATATTTAAAGTATGTCGTTAGCATATTTTCTCCAAAGACTAGCAAATCCAAAGTTGGAAGAATGATGTATTTTCTGTTGTTTTAATAGATTTTGGCTATTTCAGGATAATACAACGCCGTCTTGATAAAAACTAAAGAATAGATCATTGTTCTTGAAGAAACAGTAAACAAGTAAATTCAAGGATAATACCAAACAAATGGATGAACGTTCTCTAAATATAAAGAAAATGAGGCCAAAGTTAAGTCAATCGTCACCTAAGCGGACAACTAAATATATACAAATTTATGCTCCTTGAAGTTGACTTGAATATTAAAATTATGTTTCATCATAGCACATGTATGGCTTTACCCACGCTAAAGAAGCGAAAACCACAAATATTTCAACACTTAAAAACACTTGAAAAATGCTAAACAGATGTAAGAACTAAGAAAAAATATGAGTTAAACTTGGATTGATTTAAAAAAATGATTGCTAAAAAACAAAATACTCATGAATTTAACTCAAATTTGATGCCAAATTATTAATAGAGAAATTATAATTCATCTCTAAACTCTCTTGTGTTATAAAATTTTTTTAAAAAAATGGAAATTCAAAAAATAAAACCTAGTCTATTAAACCAAAAATCCATTATTTTCAAAAGTTTGTGGAAGATTTGGAATTAATAGATTTATTGGTGAAGATGATGAGAGAAATAGATATCAATTTTCACGGTCTCTTCCTTTCTTCTCTTATAAGCATGCATTAAATATTTTAGGAATTTGAGGGGTTTTGAACTGGAGCAATTTTTGGACATCTTTTTTTCTATGATGCCCCTTGAAATTTGAGGTTCAAGGCAGTGGCCTTGTTTGCCTGGATGAGGGCCGGCCATAGTCATATTTGTTTGAGCCACATTCCTTTCAAAAAATATATTTTGCAATAATGTTGTGATTTAGAACGTGTAGTTGAAAAATAAGGAATTTTTTGGATTTGCGTATAATATTATTTTATCAAAGAATGCGTGATTAAAATGAGATCAAATCACTGTTCAATAATTCATATTGATGAAAAAAATGGGACTCATACAAAGGTTATTGAAATTGAGGATGAGGAATTCTAAAAATAAAAGGAAAATGGAAGAAGTCATCTTGAAATGATAGGTGATGCAAGAACACATAGAAAAACTCTTTTATTTAGCTACCATTCAATAAAAATTAAAATTAAAATGTTTAATATAAATCAAAATTAATATTTAATTTTAACCATACATTTCATAAAATTCACAACTTTTCAAAGATCAAAATTTACTAAAAACTGATTTTAATTCTTATCAAATAAAGGCTTGATGAATTAATTTATTATTATTATTATTATTATTCTATTAACGTACTCTTAAGAGGCTCCACCCAACCCACCAATCGATGCAAAAAGCGGATTGGCTCGAGGTCACCCCAAATTCGTGTAGTTTTCGAACAATCGCTCACCATCACTTCTAGCTCATTATTTGGAATAGAGGCAAGATGGAGCGCAGAGATTAAAATATTTTTTGTTCTCTGTCCAATTTAACGATTTTTTTTAATATTGACTATTATTTTTAAATATGACCTAAACTTAAAAACACACAAATAATAATAATAATAATAATAATAATAGTTGGGGTATATTCAGGTGAGGGATCATGTTTTCCATTCCCACATATTCCCCGGTGGAAGGGAAATCCCTTGAGTGATTAGGTCATGCAGTTAGTGGTAACAATCGAGCCGAGTGACTTGTCGGCTTGATCGCTCGGCTTGTGAAAAACAAGCCACAAGCCGCTCGAACTCGTCTTTTGACGAACCCGAGCCGAGCAGGCTGGCTAGCTCGCTAGGCGAGTGGAGCCTGCTCGGCTTGTGTTTTCAGCGAGCAGCTCGTGGGCTCGTTTCACAGGCGAGCCACGACCATAGCCGCCCAAAAAAATAGAAAAAAAATGTGACCAGAACTGCCACTGAACAAAAGTTTAGTGTCCGTTTTGAAACGGTCACTGAACTTTTGTTAGTGACCGTTTCGATCGCTTACAAAAAAAATTTCAATTCCATTTTTCCTTATAAATACCCATCAATTAATTCATTTTTTTCTACCCCTACTATCAATCTCTCATTCTCTACTCTCTAAATTTCTAATATCTTGATTATCTTCTACATTTTACATTATTGAGTTATAATCTTGATTTTACAATCTATTTTCTATACTACTACATAATCTACATTCATTTATCAATTCTATTTCAAGTATTCAACATTCAATTTCAATTCACAAATTGATTCACGCTCATTTGTTGAAAACTTGTTCAGTGTCGGAGCGAGATGCAAATCACCTGTCATGCCCCAAAGTCAATTTTAGAATGAATTTGCCAGTCTAAATGAATTACATATTCTAGAAAATATTCTGGATTTCGATGCTCTTGGAAGTTGTAATCTAATTGATTTGGATGACGTTGATGTTTTAGATGTGGAATAGGATGATAAACCTGTATTAGATATTCCTGATGCAAAAGCGAAGAGAAGGTGGAAAAAACAAGCAAAATGTTGGGACAATTTTAAATTGGTTTAAACTGGTCCTGTGATCGATGGAGTTCCAGAATCCAAAGCAGTATGTAAATACTGTCAACGACGATTGACATGGCAAAAATGTATTGGAACTACCCACCTCAATCGTCACTATAGAGTATATGCGGCCAAACATGAGCTTCTTACTGCTGGTCAAACGCAACAACAATTTGGTAGTCCGGCAGCGGTGCTACTACTACGCCACTTTCTATGCGGATGTAGGAGAAAACTTGAACGTGAATGGTGAAGTTCGCTGCCGCAACTGAGTTGCAACTAGCAATAGCAAATAACCAATATTTCGTTTCCTACGTGAAAGAATATCTTCAACCGAGGTACGTTGAGGTAAGTCGAAATACTCTTCGATCTGATACAATAGAATATTTCCTTCAGTCAAAAAAACTATTGATTGTCGATTTTAAAAAAATATGGGAGTGTGATATCTTTAATTTCGAATATATGGAAAGAGATTAATAAAATAGGTTATATAGGTGCAACTGCACACTAAATGGACAACTTTGGTGTATGCATAAAAAAATTAATAAAAGAGGTTATATAGCTGCAACGCACAATGTATAGACCCACTTTGGTGTATGCATAAAAGAATTATAGCTTTTAAAATTATTGAGTTCCATCACAACGCTAATAACATATTTAATGTTATTATGAATATTGTTAGTGAATATCGCTGCGAGAGTAAAATTCGTCCATTTACGTTCGACAACTCTAGTGTAAAAATGTAGTTACCTATAAATTGTACAGACTACCGCAACCCGATTTCGGTGGTTATTTATTTCATATTCGATGGGTATATCATATTTTAAATTTAATAGTACATGACGATTTAAAACATATTAAGGATGAAGTTTAACGAATTAGGAATGCATTAGTGTATATCACAATTTCACCTAGTAGAAAACAAGACGTTAAGAAATTTTGTGAAGCAGCTGGAGCGTCACATATAAAAACATTTATTAGTGACGTAGGGGATAGATGGAACTCCACATTCTTATTATTTCACAATTTCACCTAGTAGAAAATAAGCATTTGAGGAATTTTGTGTCGAAACTGGGGTGACACATATGAAAACATTTATTAGTGATGTAAGGTATAGATGAAACTCCACTTGCTTATTATTAAAATCATGTGAAAGTTTTAAACATTTAATAACTGAATTTTATAACAATAGACATATTAGAGACAATGACAATACTATTTTCAATGAGTCCGATTGGAGTTTAGCTTTTAAAATGAAAAACTTTTTGACAAGTTTTTATGACTCTACAAATATTTTGTCTGATATTTATTATCCTACTAGTTTTATGGTCCTTGAACGTCTGTATATAATTTCTGGGGCTTTTCATAGATTTAAAGATGACCCCGATTTTAGTTCAATTATANAATAGGCCTATGAGAGACAACGACGATACTATTTTAAATGAGCACAATTGGCATTAAGTTTTTAAAATTAAAAGATTTTTGACAAGTTTTTATGACTCTTCAAATATTTTGTCTGATATTTATTATCTTACTAGTTGTATGGTCCTTGAACGTCCTTATATAATTGCTTGAACTTTTCATAGATATAAAAATGATCCCGATTTTAGTTCAATTATATATTCCATATAATTAATGTTTAGAAAATATTGTGAAGACTTGCCTATATTATTTCCGTTAGCATGCATCATGGATCCCTGATATAATTTTTCGGGTAATAAATTTGTAATTAATCAAATTTCAAGACTTTTAACTTTTAATGTACCTATCATTTATAGAAATTTGGAACAAACTTTATGTGAAATGTATGAATTATATGCTCAACGAATGGGTACACATATTAATTGGGTACCCTCCGGCTCTACATCTACTCCTCCCATTGATATAGAAGATGACGACGTTGAAGTTTTAAATTTTATTGGAATGCATTAACTCATATAGATATGATTCTACATCGGCTCCTCCTATTGATATAGCAGATGACAACGTTGAAGTTTTAAATTTAGTCGAATGCATTAACTCATATAGATATGATTCAACTGCATCTACATATAGTTATTCTAGTACTAGTAGTAGTTTGTCTTCCACTGCATGTAATCAAATATCGAGCGCAAGTCCAAATGCGTTGCTTGCTGAATTAATTGATTACTTTAATCATAATATGCCTAGTAACAAAACAATTAAGAAAAGTTCAGAAGAAGTAATTGAATTCTGGCGAATGTATGAACGCATATTGGCAGTGGTTTATGCGATGACAAAATATCTACTAACACATCCGGCTAGCTCTGTAACTTCGGAGTCTGCTTTTAGTGCAGGTAAAAGGGTTCTCTCCGAGGTCAGGAGCTGACTTAAAGAAGTTTTTTTGGAAGTATTAATGTGCTGAAGTATTGGGAAGATGCTCATTTTCGACTGCAAAATAAATTTGTCGAAATTGCATATCGTCAAGTAAGTGATATTTAATTTAACCATATTTTAATACCTTTATAATTTTTTTAAAAAGTTGTACACGTAACAAGTTGTTCGTGAACAATTTTTAACTCCGCCTCTCGAAATTAAAGTAGTCGGTCCTAAGTTCGGATAAAGGACGAGGGTTTTTCTTTATTATTATTATTATTATTATTTAAAAAAAAGGTTTTAGAAAATTTATATCTAAAAAAATGAATAGAAAATGTATATCTTTTTTTTTTAATGTTTAGAAAATGTATAGAAAAATAAAGAAAAAAACCGAGCCACGAGAGCGGGTTTTTATAACGGTCCGAGCTCGGCTCGTGACGAGCACGAGGCGAGCTCGTGGGTATATGGCCGACTCGGCCCATTGCCGCTACTATATGCAGCTTATGTTTGTGCATTTTGCCATCCCTTCTCTCTCTTCATTTTATGTTTAATTTTTAGTTTTATGCAACGTGGTTGTATTGAACTTAAAAATTGCCACATGATAATTGTATTATAAATAATGAAAATGCAAAATATTCATCAATGCACGTGCTTCTCATAGTGTGGTTGGGTAATGAACGGATGGAGACATTGTCGGTGGATAATGTTGGAAGTGGATCCATGACAAGGCTACGGTTTTGATGGATGATTGATTTGAGTTGATCCCAATCATGACGATACATTTCGTCGAACAAACAACTAGAAGAGTAAAAAGCAATCGATGAACCATAACAAAGAAACAAAGTATAACTTTTTAATGAATAAATAATAAAACGTGGTGTTTTAATGAAGAAGTAACAAAGCAATCTATAACTTTTACAACTGTTCTTTAAATATATCAAAAATTTATTTTTAATATGGTTGACGAGCGTATAATAGGCATGAGCTTCGCAAGTCGAGCTTGTGAACTCTCGAGTCGCTCAAGCCGGTTGTCATCCGTAGTTTAGGCCCTTAATTACTTATCCTGTGCTAGAGAGTGAGTAACAATTTTATAGATTTGCGACTAAAAACGTATGGATGCTAAAGATTGGGGACTAAAAGTGAATTTTCTCATCCGATTGAACAACAACGACGATTAAGTTACAGAAAAAAAAAAAAAAAAAAAAAGTGACAACATACTAGAAAGCTTGAAAGATGTTTGAAAGACTAATACCCCCTATAATAGAGTTCTGAACAAAAACCTAAGTGACGGCAGTAGACATCATTTTGCCGAGGAATCATACTAAAATTTTCTAATTACCAACTATTTTACAAATGAATTAAAATATTTACAATGTGTGAGTCAAGGGGCTTAGATGAAGCTGCGGTCCTTGACACGTAGTGTGGTTGGGTAATGAACGGATGGAGACATTGTCGGTGGATAATGTTGGCAGTGGATCCATGACAAGGCTACGATTTTGATGGATGATTGATTTGAGTTGATCCCAATCATGACGATACATTTCGTCGAACAAACAACTAGAAGAGTAAAAAGCAATCGATAACAAAGAAACAAAGTATAACTTTTTAATGAATAAATAATAAAACGTGGTGTTTTAATGAAGAAGTAACAAAACAATCAATAACTTTTACAACTGTTCTTTAAATATATAAAAAAATTATTTTTAATATGGTTGACGAGCGTATAATAGGCATGAGCTTTGCAAGTCGAGCTTGTGAATTCTCAAGTCGCTCAAGCCGGTTGTCATCCGTAGTTTAGGCCCTTTATGACTTATCTTGTGCTAGAGAGTGAGTAACAATTTTATAGATTTGCGACTAAAAACGTATGGATGCTAAAGATTGGGGACTAAAAGTGAAATTTTCTCATCTGATTGAACAACAACGACGATTAAGTTACAGAAAAAAAAGAAAGAAAGAAAAGAAAGAAAGAAACCGAAATCTGGACCACCCGTAGGCCGTAACCGATGTTGCAACGGTTACTACGTCGTTTCATTCGATAATCATAACATTCCAATGGGTTCTCTTTGGCTGTCGCTTTACATTTGAACTCGAGTGCTTCCAGTGAAGTAAAAATCAAGAAAAAATATAATTGGAAGGCTCGCAGCATAAACTGCCGAAAAATTCAACAAAAAATTCACCATTTGTCGAATTTATTCTGAAAAAGTTGGGGTTTCCTCTTTTATCTCCAATTCGCTAGAAAAACGTTTAAATCTGGTATTTTTTCCTCTTGATTTGTACATATGCTTTTTCTTCGGTGAATTGAAGCGTTTTTTTTTGTCAGAGCTAAGTGATGTACTGCATTTTGTCTTTTTATTTGAATTGCGAATTTTGCGTTCAAGTCCTCTGATTATTAGATCGAGGAAAATTTTCGCGAGGATTTGAAATTTGGTTACTGCTGTTTGATGTTTTATGTGAATGAATTTTGATGATATGTGATTTTCTTGTAGAGATAAGATTTTGAAGTTTATGTAAAAGCTTTATGGCGCGGATCAAGCCTCAAGCTCTTTTGCAACTAAGTAAAAAGAAGAAGGGACCGAGTAGGATCAGCGTCACCACCATTCTAATTTACGCCCTAATTGTAATAGTCATGGCGTTTTTCCTTTACTCTTCCTACAGGCACTGGTCTAGGAGGTTTGTGAATTTATTCCATCGTTCTCCTTGCTGTTGTTTGCATTGCATTTGAACTGATAATGTAGTAATCTGGTCGCCATCTTTGGTTAATAAAATCTGAAATTGGTTCAAATAGGAAATGGTGTATATGGATAACTAGATCACTTAAGATGGATTTCATGAGCATATGGGAAAAAATTAGTGATGGTTTGAATTTTGTAATCCTTCCTGTGATTAGTCTGATTAATTTTACAAGTTAACTGAAGTTTGTCTTATAAACTCTATTAATACAAATATTGCAGTCAAAGATTTTTCTTTCTGAATGTGAAGGGGTGGAGAAATATGCATGGAATGATAATTTTAAATGCTTACAGATTCTGATGCAATTGTACGTACATATACTAAGTTGCGCAGAAATAGAAGTCTAGAAATAATCATTGTTTTGGTTCATAACCCATGGATGCTTATTTTTTTGTAGGTCACAGTTTCATATGAAGAATGCATCAATAGGTGTAGAGGTAAGACTTGTTCCCCATCAGTTTTTATAGCAATTCTCCTCCTCCTACTAAATCACTTATTACATTATTATGCCATGCTCCCCTGGTTGTAAATAGGACCCTGACCTGTTGCTGCAAGTTTGCCTCATTGATTGCCTGTTGCTGCTAGGAATTGAGAGTCCTGCTCTATCACAGAGACGAATTAGGATAGATAAGGACAGCTATTAAGAGTAAATTGTAATGTGTTAGGAATTTTGCAGTAGAACTATAGAACGTAACAGAGAATTGTATGGTTTATTCAGCTGAAATGAAAGATAGAAATGCAATGGTCCAAGGCATTCGAGAGGCCTGGACTTTTCTAACTATTCTCACTATTTTCCTGACTGCCCTCTAATTCTCCTCCCCTGTCACATTTATTGACAACTCCTGGCTGTAAAATTTCATAATTTTTCGTCAACGTTTGCTAGGTCAAACATATTTTTCTCTTTACGCTGTTGTATAACGGTAATTGCTGAAATTCCTCCAATTTTTTTCAAATTTTTTCTCTTACAATTTATTTTGGTTAGCATTAAAGAGGTCAAACAAAGAAGCAGATTTTTTTTTAACTCACTACCCTCCCCCCACAAGGATAACAGACTACTAACTGAAAGTAATAGATTGCCTCTGCCACTAAGCTGACCCACTGTTACTCTGCTTCTTGGCTGCCTCTTTGTTAAGCACAATTTCCCTCTTATTTCTTCTTGCGTACGTGAACATAATCGGGAGTCTATCAAAGTTCACTGTTATACAGCTGATTACGAAATTCTCAGATTATTAATTTAGGTTCTCTTAAGGATTGTTCATCCAATAATTCTGGATGCATTTCCTTTAAATATGATTTTCTTCCGAACCTGTTGGCTTCGGCAATGCATTTTCTATATATATATTATCCTAACGAGTTATCTTTTTCTACTCTATTGCAGCACAATAATATGTTTGGTGATTTAGAGAAGGCAGTTGCCATTGCCAAATATGCTGTAAGTTTCTCGATATGCAGGTTGTGCTTTATTGTCTAAAGATGGCAGCTAATATGATTATGAATCACTATTTTGTTTATGAGAACCACGCATTTTACCAATTTTATAAACTCTAATTATGCTATCGTTCTCTTCTTGTAGTAGCTTTTTCAGCTTGTATTTTACTGAACTTTAAATGACTAAGTCTAGTATTATTATAGTTATTACTTAGTTGACCATCCTTTGTTTGCCCGAAAGTCAGTCAGTTCTTTTTTATCTGGTTGTTTTGGAAATATTTTTTCTCAAGTTTTTCTATCTTCATTTTGGTTGTGCCCTTTTCTTTTTGGGGTAACTTAACATATGTGTGTGTGTGTGTGCACGCGCAGGTGATAAATACCTCAAAAGGATCAATAACTGTTGAATTATACACTGAAGGTTCTCCTGAAGTTGTTGCAGAATTTATTGACTCAAGGTACATATTGGGAAAACTTAATCCATCAATTGCTCTGAAATTTTGATGTCTTAGAAAGGGTGCTCTTCTAGGTAAACTTTATATTGCATAACTATTTTCTTTTTCCCACTTTACTTATTTGTCCTATTTCCGTTGATGAAATTTGTGCATGATTTATGCTGATCCATGAAAAAAAAAGGCATTTTTATAATGATTATACCTCAGAATATATTTTTATAATTGTCACGCATATAATTCAAAGACCAGCAGCCTCTGGTGTGTTATGGCTCCCTCTCTAGGCGGATTAATAGAAACTTTTTATCTACTGTGTTGTATTGGTAGCTACTCAATAAGCTCATTAAGCTTTGTGTTGAATCAAACTGCAACGGAGTTATCCGTCCATTGACTTTAGGAAGATGATAAACATTGTCACGTGACTATTGCAGCAAATTTCTAGACTATTAACCGAGATAATAGTTGACATTGTCACCTAATGGTTTCTAATTCAGATTCACCTGTTTTATGCAATGAGGGGATGTGCTATGTCCGACTCCTCTGACCATTCCCAGAAAAGAGGGAATAAAGAAAATCCCCTGGTGTTGACATCCTTTTCACTTCCATTCTCTTCTTTCTCTAGCTCCCTCCCTCCCTTCCTTCCTCCCTCTCTGTGTTTGTGTATGTTCTCTCTGTACTAAGCTGTTTTCCATTCTATCAAGGTTTTTTGTTTAGTTTTGCTTTATATGATATTTTTTGTCCATCACTTGCACTTGCAATGTCCTGGAAGTGCGTCACAGAATTATAACTTGTATGAGTAATGTGACCAAACTGAATTTGCAGTAAGAAGGGACGCTTCAAAGGAAGGCTCTTTAACCGTGTAATAAAGAACTTTGTCATCCAAGCAGGCGACGTTGATAGACCTGGAACAACTGAAGATTGGACTTCAAGGGGAAAACATTATAATCAACTCGACACAAGGTATGATCTACCTCAAATCTCCATAAGTTCTTTTTGAACTCATTTAGACTTTAACGTGCCATGCTATTGAAATGTACTGAAATAATAATGCTTGGCTAGCTTGAAGCATGAAGCTTTTATGCTTGGTACTTCTAAGGCAAAACACGATGGCAGCGGATTCCATCTTTTCATTACAACTGCACCAATTGCAGATCTAAATGAGAAAATTAGTGTATTTGGACGAGTTGTCAAGGGAGAAGAAGTTGTACAGGTTAAACATCTTTGCTTATTTTCAATGTTATTACGCACGCTCCTTATGCTTTTCTTCATTACAAGAACTGGATCAGGCCTGCTAGCCTGTATATCACCATATATCCATTTCTTGATCTAGAATACTCTTAAGATGGATATTAATTCCACATACATACTTTCTTATGTCCGTGTCATTGCCTTTCTCTTGCATTTCTGAGTTTAGATTTTGTCATGATGCATTTGCTGAAATCATTTAGTGCTTTTGAAGATTGATAATACGCCGTGATGATCAAGTCTTCAACGAGGATGCCAAATAACTAGTGTTTGATTAATACAATTATCTGCATTTCGACATGTTACCTTGTAGGTCCAAATATGCTTTTTCTATAGCTTCTGGAGATATGTCAAGAACTTGACATACACAAAACTTATATCGACTTAAGCTGGTGGTAGCTTAACTAATAAATCTTGATTTCCCATGAAAGAGAGCAGTTTATAAATCTCTGTGGCGTGAACTTTTCAGG
>CAIGRP010063995.1:0-10720 GCA_903798385.1 Fraxinus cuspidata | reverse complement strand
TTTTCGCCCATTTTGCATTATTTTCTCCAATTCTTCATTAAACATAAAGTTATACCTACAAAACATAATACAACATAAATTAGATAGAATTTGATCACAAATACAATAAAATATCATGATTTAAGGTTACAAATAAATGTATAAAATACCTTTATCAGATTTAAATGAAAATAAATAGTATTAATTACTAAAAGAGAAGACGTCTACTCTTTTATCGACATTTATTTTCCATTTACTAATCCTTGGAGTGTTTTTAGAGAGTATCTTGAGAGTACATGAGTTCCGTCCCTTGGAGGATACCATTTGCCCCTATATATAGGTCTTTAAATCAAGTAATTTGACTGCCCATGTCATATTTGCTACAGTACTGAAGTAGAAGTGTGTATCACCGCCCAGTTTTAAGGCTGTTGATTAGTTGCTAAGGTCAGTCAAACAGGTCACCGGTACCTAAGTCGTAGTTGTGGTCTAGATCATGATTACATATCACCTAGGTAATCATTATTGATTTCTGATTAGGTAAAATGAGGTGCTATGTCATGTGTGCCACTTGTTGCTTTGGGAGTGGTCATCCTGGAGGCGATGACACCACTTCAAAATTGCAATAAATAATGATTTTGTATGATATCGGGCATAGACCAAGCTAACATGTCGTGAGCAGAGTTGTCTTAAAACTAGTTGAGTTAACGTAACACAAGATGTCATGTCATAGGTATAGCTAACCTATCATTAGTCGAGCTAACCTAACTTGGATAAAGTTAATACGATGATCTCTTAGTCCGTCCTCTTTGATGTGATTATTGAATCTTTACATTAAAACTGGTTGAGCTAACGTAACACAAGCTGGCATGTCATAGGTATAGCTAACCTATCATTAGTCGAGCTAACCTAACTTGGATAAAGTTAATACGATGATCTCTTAGTCCGTCCTCTTTGAAGTGATTATTAAATCTTTACAAGCTCTCCTTAAATTAAGATAAGTTCAAGCTAATTTTTTAAGTTCGGACACCAACAAATTATATTTGAAAAGTGATACAAATTACAATTTTGATTTAATACCATATTGATTTCCAATTACTTTTGATATAATAAAAGCTTAACCTTGAACCACTTTACTTCTTCAATGTAAATTGGTTAGTTTACTATTAATAATGTCTTGTTGGCATATTCATTAATTAATGCTTAGATAAATCATCTTTGCTCATTGATAAAAATATTTTGTAGATCAATAGATATTTTAATTGCAGATAATTTACAAAAATCCTATCTAAACCAGTTTTCTAAAATGCGCGCATGTACTCGAGACATTTTTGAAACGTCTCACATAGTGGTATGTGCATGATAATGCGATCAATTCATTTCATTGACTGCATATGCATGCTTAAATGTCAAAATATGCACACATTTGTATTAAAAATCGTATTAAAATTAGCCTAACAAAGTCCAACCCTTTTTTATATCTTATAAAAAAGTAAATTGATCCAAACAAACATCAAATTAGCCCAAATCACCCAAACATTTAGGAAATTCAAAACAAATTTTCGTAGAGTTGCAAATCATTTACGTCAATCTCCGAGTGTCATTCTTCTTCGGTCTTCTTCTAGTTTTACTAGCAAGTTATGTTAGTAATGTGCAATCTTGAATTATTGATGGTTGTGATGAAAAGGAGGAGAATTAATAATGATATCTTACCATCTACAAGAAGTAATAGAAATTTTTGAGTTGAAATAAGGGAGACCAGTAGAGATTATTTTGTATCGATGACACAAAAGATGACTTGGATGAAGAGGAGATTATATGGGAATCTGATAAAAAGTTAAACAATAATTATTCCCTATTTGATGGCCACTATTTTCAAAAAATGATATTTTGAATAGTGATTTTTTTTTAAAAAAAATGTATGGTTAAAGAGTAGTAAAAATTTTTAAGTTTACGTGTAAAATATTTTATTATGTGAATATGCGGTTGAAAATGAATATGAGAATTAAAAAGTATTGCTTTAAAAAGAGACAAATAGTGGCTTTAGGTTTTTAAAGTTGATATCCGTTTCTAATCAAATTGTAGGAATTGATTATAAAGTCACTATAGTATTTATGATTTTGAGAAATATGTTTTTTGTTGAAATGCATAATCACGCATTACGAATTTAGAATCTTGATTGAAACTTAACAGAAATTTTCATTTAAAATCAAACCACTAAATGTTGACCATACCTTATAGTGCCTATGTGCTTTCACATTAATTGATATAAGAGTATTTCTAATAGACTTTTTAAATACAATTTTTAAAGAGCTAATTCTTAAAAATAAATTTGAAAAGACTCTATTTTAATTTTCTAAAATAGAGAGTATGTTTGGCTCTCCACATTTAGAAAGTCAAACTCATCCTCTATGTGTAATGATTGCATTTAATGAGCCACATATTTTAATACGATACTTCTTAAAATATTCAAAGCACATTTAAATTGATTGGCCATTGATATATAAAATATTATATAACTAAAATATGAGGAAAAATCAATAAATAGTTTTTGAAAAAAACAAAATAAAGAGTCAAAATAGAAAGCATTTGTAGAGTACATTAAATTTTTTGACTCTTTAAATTTAAAGATATTATCTATAATGTATAAGATACTCTTTATAAATAAATAATATTCTCTAATTATCAAAAACATATTTTACATTCGTCCACAGTTATAAAATATATTCAAAATACAAATTATTCAACTTAAACTCAACTACTCAAGCCTTTTAAACAATTGAAAATTATTTATTTTCACTTTTTCTTTTATAGGGGTCAAATGATTTCACCTTTTCTCTAAGATTATGCTTGAACTTATGTCATTTGTTAGGTAGAACTTTTTTTTATTATCAATTGAAGTAAACCTTGAATTTTTAGGTATCACACTTGGTAAATTACCAATAGACCCAAGTAGGGCATACCATCGCTCCCACCTCAGGCTAAGTACTAGCCACTGCTACCTTAAATACAGTGCCCTCATTGGCATACGAAGAGGTCAGATATGAGGCCCAAAGACAATCGAATCAGTACAGGAAAAGGAGCAAGTAGCTTAGAAATAGGCAGTACCGCCCTATCGTCGAACCAATAGCTACAACACTAAGATTTCTTGTCTAGACCATACCATGAGAAGCCAATGGCTCCTATTTTGAGAGGATAAACATGCATCGAGTACAATTGAATGCGCCTCGACCTAGGCACGAACAAGAACCTAGATACGATGAGGTGATGTGGCTCCATAGATATGAATCGCCTAAGCGGGGACGCGAAGAGAAAAGAAATAGGGTAAGTACCGAACAAAGGCCAAGGATAGTCCCCCGTCGATAAAGATAACACCCTCATCAGGAAGATTGACACTATTATTGGGGGCTCGCATATGGGGGGAGAGTTAAGAAATGTTCAGAAAAATTATGCAAGAGAAGCTAAGGGTCCTTCTATGACGAACTATTTGGTCAACAACACCCCTTGTAGATATGAGAACACCCTATCAATAACCTTTTTCTAGGAAGATGCCATTGGGGTTCATTATCCATATTGCGACGCTTTGGTGGTAAGATCCGTCACAGCTTGAAACTGGCTCAAACGCATGCTAGTAGACAATCGAAGTGAAAATGTTAACATTCTATTTGGAACCACCTATGATGAAATGATGATAGGTCATGAGCTCACCCCCCAGACCGCCCCCATGTACGATTTTACTGGCGACAACATTGTTCCTAGAGGGAGAATCACGTTTATAGTGAAAATGGAAACACCCCCACTTATTTTCCATCACTTCATGGAATTCCTCATTGTAGATCACCGATCCGCCTATTATAGAGTGTTAGGATGACCTGCTCGGAAAGATCTTCAGACTGTTACATCATGCACCACTTGTGCATAAAGTTTTCCACTAATAGAGGGATTGCTACGGTGCGAGGAGATCAAGTGGGTTTTAGAGAATGCTACCTTAGTTCCTTACAAAAGTCTAAACCCCGCAACGTAAACACGGTCTTATTGGACATTGAGATGGTTGATGCACTTGAAGACAGCCATATCCCTGAACAAAAGGGAGACATCAACATGATCGATGCCCCCAAAGAAGGAGCCATCGATATGGATTTGGACCCTAAGGCCACTGAATCAAACTCACAAGCGACCCCTATAAAGGAGCTTGAATCCTCCCCAGTAGACCCAAGTGACCCTACAAAGAAACTACAAATAGTGAAGAAACTTGAGTTAGAAGAAAAGACGAGGCTCAAAGACTTCTTGCTGAACAACTTAGACATGTTTTCATGGAAGCATGAAAATATGATGGGCATCGACCCAAAATAAGTTGTCATTGTCTTAATGTAGACCCTAAATTCATCCATCATAGGCAAAGAAGGCGCCTTAAATTTGAAGCAGTACGAAGCCCTAAAGGAGGAGGTGCAAAAACTTATATCAAATTGGTTCATAAGGGAGGCAGTGCCCAAGATGGATCTCCAACCTAGTCTTGGTAATGAAGTCTAATAACAAGTGGAGGGTTTGCACAGATTTCTCCACCCTCAGCCAAGTGTACCCAAATTATAGCTTTTCGTTTCCAAGGATCGACCAGTTGGTTGATTCCACTGCAGGGCATGAAATTTTGAGCTTTATGAATGCACACTCAGGGTACAACCAAATCTCCATGTACCGAACTGATGAGGAGAACACCTCATTCATCTCTGATAGAGGCCTCTACAACTATAAAGTGATGTTGTCTTGTTTAAAAAATGCTGGAGCTACCTATCAGCAGTTGGTCAACAAAATGTTTGCCGACCTCATAGGCAAAACAATGGAGGTATACATTGATGACATGTTAGTAAAGAGCCTCAAGAACACCTAGAGGCCTCTTTTAAAATCTTAAAGAAGTACTGGATGCAGCTGAACCCGTTAAGTTTGTTTTTAGTGTAGCTTCAGGGAAATTCTTGGGATAAATAGTCAATCAGCAGGGCATAGAAGTGAACCCCAAAAAAATCAAAGCATTACTGATATGAAGTCCCCATGCAAGCCCAAAGAGGTACAAAGTTCGATGGGTCGGTTAGCAACAAATAAATGGCTCTCATTCTTCAATGTCCTGAAAGGAGGGAAGAAGTTCCAATGAATGAGGAGTGTGAGAAGGCTTTCCAAGGGCTGAAGAAGCACTTTTAGCAAGCCTCCTCCTCTTCAAACGCAAAGAAGGAGAAGCGTTAATCTTGTATTTGGCCATGAGCACGGAGGCCGTAAGTTCAATAATGGTGAGGGAAGAAGGAGATACGCAACTACCAGTCTATTATGTGGGAAAGGCCATTTCGCTAGCTGAGTCACGCTACACTGATATGAAAAAGCTTGCTCTATCCCTCGCAATCTCTTCCAGGAAGTTGAGGCGTTACTTCTAGACCCACAGTATACACGTGTTGATGAGCCTTCCCCTTAAGCAGGTACTCCAAAACCTGATGCCTCAAGAAGGTTGATGAAATGGGCAGTGAAATTGAGGGAATTTGACATTTTATATCGGCCAATGACCTCAGTGAAAGCACAAGTAGTGGCAAACTTCATAGCGGAATTCACTGAGACAACATATATAAACATGGTAATGGAACCAGCAAACCCCCTAACTTGGAAATTGTTTGTTGACGGGTCTTTAGAGAAACAATCTCTGGAGCCGATATAGTACTAAAGAGCCCAGAGGGCCATAAACTTAATTGTGAGGTTCAGTTTCAAGAACTCCAATAACGCAGCTGAGTACAAGGCGTTACTAGCATGCCTCAGATTATCAAAAGAGATGTAGGTCAAGAGCCTTGTGGTTTGTAGCGACTCACAGCTGGTGGTAAGCCAAGTTAATGGCAATTTCGCAGCTAATGATAGGGGCATGGCAGCATTTCTCAAAAAGGTAATGGATTTGTTCCCTTCTTTTGAAAAGTTTGAGCTAACCTAGATTCCAAGAGCTAAGAACTTGCACGTTGACGCTCTGTCAAAGTTGGCCAGCACTAAAGATTCAGAATTGTTTAAGATTATACTAGTTGAATACCTCATTAAACCCTCAACATCTAAAAGAGATGAGATAGTGTGGATTGAAGGGACCCCACTGTGGATGCAACCAATCATTGTTTACTTCTAGGATCAAACATTGATAGAGGATAAAAAAGAAGCCAACAAACTCAGGCCCAGAGCTGCCCACTACGTGCTCCAAGAAGAGGTGATTTATAAGAGATGCTTTTCATCTCTACTCATGCAATGCACCAGAGGGAAAGAAGCTAATTACGTCCTATGAGAAATTTATGAGGGAGTTTGTAGCAGCCAAATGGGAGGTCCAGCACTAGTTCAGAAAGTGCTAAGGCAGGGACACTACTGGCCACCATTGAAAAAAAGATGCAGTTCAATTTGTGAGGAGATGCGATAAATGTCAGCATTTTTCCTCCATCCAAAGTAGCTATCGTAAGAGCTAACTATTGTATCCAACCCCTGACCGTTCACTAAGTAAAGATCGATCTCATAGGTCCCATGCCAAAAGGAAAAGGAACTAAAAGATATGCGATTGTCAATATTGATCACTTCACTAAGTGGGTTGCAGTCGAACTATTTGCGAAGATAATTGAAGTGAACATTTTTTAGTTCATTTAGATGAACATCATATGTCGGTTTGAAACTTCACACACCCTCATGACAAAAAATGGCTGACAATTTGATAACAAAAAGGTCAAGGACTTGTGCGATGAACTGGGTACCAAGAATCATTTTTCTTCCCCTCATCACTCCCAGTCAAATGGTCAGGTTGAGGCAATTAACAATACTATCAAACACCTCTTGAAAAAGAAACTTGATGTGTCCAAAGTGGCGGGGTGGAAGAGTTCCCCTACATGTTATAGGCAATTTGCATTACTAGTCGAATTGCAATGGGATGGAAGCCATGAGCCCAATTGAAGTAGGTCTTCCTTCACCTCGTCGCATGCACTTCAACGAAATAACAAATGATGAGATAAGGTGATGTGAGCTCAATTTCCTTGAAAAATGTGAGATGACTCACAGATAAAATTGGCTTCCAACCAGAGAACATGTCAGGTTTGACATATTCCTTCTTATCATGTTGATCTACAAGTAAGGGGTGAGCCAATTAGTAGCCATCTTAAAAGTTTAGTAGAATCACCAAAATAAATTGCTAAAATCTGCTTTTACCTTTGGTAGCCATCAGTTGATGTGTGACGAAGAGGTTGCACTTTCTAAGCACGTTCTTTAAGTACCTCTTCTTTGAGGACAATTCGTAAATTGCTTTAAAGTCGCCCACTCAGAGGCTCGAGCTCAAATCGGTCGATTACAGTTGCACAAGGCAAACATTAGAAACGGTAAATAAAGAAGAATAAAGAGGCATAAAATAAAGGTATTTTAGCCAATGTGGTACTCACTATACTCATGGTACTGGGTCGGCACGATTATCTCTAGGATCGAATCTTCCTCTACTGTGTGCCAGCAACCCCTAACCCAGAACTAAGAGGACTTCCAATTTTTTAGGGAGGTCGGAGTCCCCCAGATGAAGAGAGAATGCGAGCCCCAAGGGTTCATCCAGTTCCACCCATTACAGTCACTTTCCACGCTAGAGGGTCAAGGTTGGAAAAGAGTTTGGAAAACATGGTGAGGCATGTCCTCGTCAAGAATGACCTCCTTCCAGAGAAAGAAGGGCCCATGCCAATTGGCTCCATGCATGGGCATTAGCTGGGTAGGGGCTAGGTTGTAGTGCCCAAGGATGTACATAAAGAAGAGGTGCAGAGGCAGTTTCATCCTCATACTAGAATCGCCTCGCTCACCACTACATTTCAATAGTATCAGGGATAATATATCTCTCCCTAAAAGTATCTAGCTTGGTCTCATTTATATCACTCGCCTACAAGGAGGCCCTTCCACATAATGCTATAATTGATGTGGCCCTCATGCATCATCCACGTACTATGAGGGTTTCCATGGCCTCCATAATCGTCTCAGTAAGAATTATGGGAGGCAAATCCGCTTTGGCATAGATCAGTGCCATATCTACAACCCCTGGGGACCCGCCTGCCGTATTTTTGTTTGAAGAAGAGACCATTTCAAAAGATGAAAAGAGGATATGCAAAGAAAAAAAATCTTGGGTCCTTACGCAAAATTCAGGCACCAAAAAGTGGGGAAAACTAAGATTGCTGTTGGAAAAGAAAGTTTGAGGTGATTTTAGAGGATATCAAGGAATTTTTTAACACTTGAATGTTGTTAATTTTCGCAAAGTAAAGCAAAAAGAGAAGGTGGGGCTTAGCCCATTTTATATATGCTGGAAAGACGAACCTCCACCGTTGGATCAACCTTCACTATAATCTTAGCCGTACATTAGCAATCCCATCCAACACGTTAAAACTAAAAGGCAAATGTTCAAAATTCAAAATCAAAGGCTCAGACGAAACCGTAACTTGTATGCGTCCTAGTCTCAAGTGATCTACAGCAACTGTAACAGACCACCATCATTGCAAATTAAATGTGCACATAATGTGAACTTTGAAAACCGCCATAACACCTAATGTTTTACTTAAAGGAACTAGCATTTCTTTCAAATCATTAGAGCACACTACCCAATGTACTTCAACTTCATCAAAGCGACTCACCCTTTAGAACGAGGGCATCACCTTGAGTAATTTAGCCTTATCATATGTTTCAAATTCATCAAAGTAGTTCGCCTTTTGTAGCGAGGGCATCGCCTCATGTAATTCAGCCTTATCACAGCCTTCAACTTCATCAAAACGGCTCACCCTTTACAACGAGGGCATCGCCTCATGTAATTTAGCCTTATCACAGGCTTCAACATCATCAAAGTGGCTCACCCTTTACAACAGTGATGTCGCCTCATTAAATCTAGCCTCTTGCAAATGATACCCCCTGATTCTTCAAACTCGAACTATTGTTACGACCACATCTTTTTTCTCCTTCAAACTCAAAATTTATAGAAATATTCATACTTAAATTTCAGGGACTGTTGTTACGCCTCTTTATAAGAAGACTCCCACGTGGTCTCAACCATCATACGTGGTAAACGGTTCGGTAGTCCCACGCCCTGTATACTAACATAAGGCGAAGATGGATCGACCACATTACATGCAGACTACTTGGGAAGAGCTCGTTCAGGATGAGGCGGTGAAGAGATCTTAAGCAGATCTTGTATTATGTGATTGACCAGAAAATTCACCACCATCACCAGCCTATTTAGTCAAGTCCAATGCCACAAGCTAGGCCTTATAGATACAAAAATGATATTAACATTTAAGGCTGTGACTGATTGATATCTACGGCAAGAATCAGTCATTTGGATGAGCCCACGTGTATTGTCATCCAACGGCATTCGTTAAATCTTGTATAGGTATAAAAGATCACACTTAGTACTATTCAAAGATAATGCAAGTTTAGACTCTAAAGGCTATAATTTTGCTACCATATCTTTTACTTGTTTTTCCCAAAGCCGACCTTTTTTTATACTGGAGGCTCACATTTAAAACACTCCCACACTCATATACATATTTCTCCAACTGACTTGACCATCGAAGTGTGTGCAGCCAACTCCATCCCCTCCAAAGAAGGTCACGTGTAATTATCAGTTTTTCCAAATGTGCAGGAACCGTGCTTGTATAGACGTGAGAGACCTTGGAATCTGTTGGCCACAATATTGGTACATTTTTTGGGGTCAACAGTTTTCATTATTTTTATATTTGGTGAGTTGGATTTATAAAATAGATTAGTTCGAATTAGATTCAAGCTTTTATCTGATTTAGTTGTTGATTGCACGACTTACATTGAGCCTTTGACGTGTGCTCATCTCTTTAACATACAATTTGGCTATGCCATCGACTTTAAGCATATTTAAGGATATCATGAATGTTTTAAAGGGAAAGATAATACTGATGTTTCTTATTTATGATGGTACATTATCACCCATTGTTGAGGATCCTAACCATGCTTTCGTGACTAAGGAGGTTAATCAATTTCTCCATTAAGCAAATAAACTGGCGACTGTACTTGACACACTGTGTATGGGAAGGGAACATGGAGCTTTGGCAAGAGGAGAAATAAGGCACTTTTTTAGCCTTTGTTTGACATCCATTAAGATTATAATTTATTTTTCCATCTTCTCTTATCAACCACATATTCTCCAATAAAATAATATTACACATAAACCCAAAAACTTTTCCTTCTTTTTTAACCACACATTCTGTAAATTATTAATATTCCTCTCATTATAATTTGGAATAATTGGGGCCAATATAATATTATACGCAAATCAAAAACGTATTCTTCTTTTTTAAACACATATTTTTCAGAAAAAAAATACTATTCCAAAAATTAAAATGGCAAATAATAGAGCCAAACGAGGGCTTAGTTTCTGTGAGATATTCCGTTTAGTACTTCAGGTGCTACTGTATGGCATAAATCGATTAAGCAGTGAAAATCAATGGTGATTTATGATCCTATACATGACTATTTGTGATGGTTCATTTATTTCACATGCATACAACATGGGGATTTTGAATTATTGACACGAATGTGAATTTGTCACTTTTTTAATTTCGATGTCTTTTTCGAAATTCTGTCACTTCCAACTTATATTATGTTCTTAAGATTAAGTTCTATCACTTTTTTTAGTATTTATCATTTTTTTTAATTCTTTCAATTTTTTGAGTATTTGTCACTTTTTTTTATGTGACTTTTTTTTAAAATTTGC
>CAIGRP010063981.1:0-21206 GCA_903798385.1 Fraxinus cuspidata | reverse complement strand
CATCCTTGAATGGAGAAGACGATAGCTTTCTTGCAGCTCCATTTTCGCCTTCGGCCCATATCCGTCAGCCAACCTACCCCAGCCATCGCTACCGACTGCAACCACCAACTCCCGTCGATCCTCCATCGTTGGCAACCCATCAACTCCACCACCTATCATCTCCATCCCACACACACTAGCCAATCATTGCCACCACCTATCTCCTAGTCGACCAATACCTCTCTCTCCCTCGATAGCCATAATTAAAAAAAAAAGAAAAGAATAAAAAAAAACCTCATATACTCGGCACAATCCCAACCACATCGCCCATACACCACCAAATACCATTCAGAATCATTCAACCTATTGTCGACATCTACTTTTCGTCTGCAACCTATCAACAAGCAATACACATTATTCAGCCACTTCACACTGCCATCCACACACAAATCGCCACCTCCAAGCTCAGATTATGTTCTTCCCATTTCTTCTACCCTGCTGCTTTCTCCCATATCCCACCAACGACTCCCACCTGTCTAACTCACACGCTTATCACCACCAACCACCCATGGTTACCTCACACTACATTCACCAAGAACCGCTACCGAGAAATAACAGAAAGCAGAATTTCAAGCCCACCTACCTGTCCGCATCTCTTCTTATACCATTCGAAATTACCATTTCTCCAAGCAAATTCCAACCACCACCCTCACTGCTTCTCTCACTCATCTTCCAATCAGTTGCTTTCATCTTTGGATCGCCTTTTTGCTCGGTATTGACGATGCAGCTCACAGAAACCACCTCACAGAGATATTGAAAAAAAAAAATGATTTTGAGATGAATAAAAACCGATACTTTCTTCCCCAATTTCTCTCTTTTCCTCTCGTTCAGTCTGTCTAATCCTCCTTCCCTTTCTACCTCCCACCCTCCCTCTATCTCCCTCATAAAGAATTATTCATGGTGTTGCCCCTAAGCCAAATAGTTCACCTGTCCTTGATGTCAGGTCAAAATTGTTCTTGCATAATCTTTTGTGTGATTCTAACGTTGACTTCAATATGCCTTTACCTCTACTCTGTGATACTGCCCAAGTTGTCACGTTTTTTAAAGTCATTGTTCGTTTACACACTTTCTCTATCGACATGAAGTTGTTACCTACTAATTCCTGTCAAACTATTTTAGCTACTACTTTGTTGATTTTCATGCAAAGTTTAAAAGACAAATTATTTTTAGTCATGAAACTTATGGGCTTGCATTTGACACACTTTCAGCAAAGATGCTTTCATGGTGAATTTATGCTTTTTTACGTGTTTCTTTGATATGATTTCCAACACTCATAAAGAAACAAAATGGGTCACTCATTTGAACATAATCTATTAACTGGCCATTACACTAAAATGATTGTTTTTTTTTTCTATAAAGCAGATTGTTACCTTATCGAGGCATGTTCGAGCCACCGTTGTTGCAGTTATTTATTTCTTCCACTGTGTTAGTGCATTGTGCTACTCATGTAAATTCCATGATAACTTTTGTGAATGAATTGCACATGTTGTTTATCGGAGTTTCTTATCGCTACTTGGTCAAAAGGAAATATCGTCCCCTTAGTCACATTAGATGTTGGCAATGATTTCAGATTCAGTTATCGTCGCATGATTGGTTCCGTTATTTGGTCGATCACTCTCCTTGGTTAAGGAATAGTAGTCTTTCTCGTCAAAGTCAAGTTCTCTTAACCATAGAGATATAAGAGATATTAATTAAATTAGTTTCCAATTTTGTTATTTATTTTAGGAAACATAATTAGGATTTGACTTTATAATATTTCCACCTTAGAATAAGATATTTGAAACTTTATATAAATGGGTGTTATGCTTTGTAATAAAAAAAAAACTTTGATATAAAAAATTATCTCTTCTTCTCTCCCTTCCGTCCGTCAAATTCTCCTGCCCTTTCTAGCTCCCTTCTTCTATCTCCCTTCGTTCTCTTCTCTTTCCTTTTCCCTTCTATAATTATTCTATATCACCCTCGTTGTTATATTTTTGTTTTAGTATCTTTCAATAAAATCAATACTATCTTTTAATTTTTATTTTTGTTGGTGACATCTTTTAAATCAAACGAGCGTCTATTTGTTGTATTACGATTATTTGAATGTAAACTACGTATTATTATTTCCAGAAAATAAATGCATATAATAGATATAAAAACAAAATCAACAAGTTCAGAAAATTCTTGCTTAATTTTGAATTCTTTACAAAAATGTTCTAATACTTAAAAATTCCCCTAATTTTATATTCCAAAAGTTTACAAAATAGGCATTTTGTATCCTTAGTGAGTCACGGACATGTTCCTTGCGTTTTATAAAAGATTATAAACAATATAGGATATGCCACATGGCATGTCCTAGAAGTGTCGGTTGAGTGTTGAAAAATTAAAAACTACATAAAATATACTACACACCACATGGCATGTTACATACACTTCCTAGAGTGTCGTGTCCAATGTGTGTCAAACTCATCACCCCGCTAGGATTGTCCATGATTCATACAATACCAATCAACTAGACAAACTATAATATTAGGTGTATCACTAATTACCCCCCACTAAATATCAAAACTATATTAAATCTATAATCAAACTTCAAATTAACCTTGAGGGGTTGCTCAATTGGTCAGGCCTTGAGTTTGCTCCCCAATGGTCACTAGTTTGAGTCCCCTTAGGGCCACTGAGGTGAGTACCCGACCGTAAACTTCAGGGATCCGTAAGATTAGTCGAGGTATACGCAAGCTGGTCCGGACATCCACGATTATCAAAAAAAAAAAAAATCGAACTTCAAATCAAGTATTTTTGCCTGGGAAAAATGTTATTACCACGTGAAAGTGAGTATGGAAACAAAACTAAGTGACTGAAATTATATCAATCTTTATGATGAAACTTCTTCAAGTACTTTTTATGTATAGAGCGGTCAACATTAATTAGAACCACAGTACAAAAACAAGGAGGGGAAAGATCAATGATGGCAGGATACCCAATAATATCCCAAAATCTTTCATGGTCGTTAATTATGAAAATTAGGACTTCAGTGCAAGATGACGAAAGTTAGGGGAACAAATTGCATATCGGCCAATAGTTGAGGGACTACAAGTGTAATTTCCTGAACTACACACACGCGCGCGCGCGATATGGATATTTATGGTATGTGTGTGTGTGTGTAGCACTAATATATAGTATATATATATGGGAAAAATTGGATGGAATTAAGTATTCCTTATAAGTGAAAGATATGTTACGAAGATTCCTTCTTAAATAAGTAAACTAAAATATGTGTGAATACATAAAATATATAATTATGATTGAGTGATTTAATTGTATGATTACTATAATTATGTCCGTCTATAAATATGTATAATAATTATATATAATCATGACTGATTGAGTTAAATTATAGTATTACTACAATTACATACGTCTATATATGTATAATTATATATAATTATGGTTGATTAATTTCAAATATAGTATTACTACAATTACGTGCGTTCATATATGTATAATTATATATAACTATGGTTGATTGATTTCAAATATAGTATTACTACAATTGCATGCGTTCATATATGCATAATTATATATAATTATGATTGATTGAGTTAAATTATAGTATTACTATAATTACGTGTGTCTATGTATGTATAATTATATATAATTATGATTTATTGATTTAAATTATATAATTAGTAAAACACATTACCTTATTTAGTTCACAATTATAGGGATACCGTTTTCAGACTTTCCTTTTAGTACCCCAAAATGCACCTATAAATACCACACCTAAATCACCACCACAAACACACGAATTATCACTTTTGTTGAAGAAGTTAAGTTCTCCTATACGTATTTACTACAATTCTCTTTTAATTATTAAAGTAAGTGTAGTCATACATTATATGTTGAATCGTTTTTCATACTTTTAAATACGAAATTCGATTTATGAATATGATATGGGTCCAATATGAGTAAGTTCAAGGTACCGGAATTTTGTAGTGCTACGCACGGGAATTATACCAACGAAGTGCGATTCTGTATCTCCCTATGTATGTTATGATTATGTACAAAGATTATGGCCACCTAAGTTCGATTTCTAATCCTAGTGTCTCCTTATGTACATTAAGAATTTCTAAATTTTAAATATGAATTACGATTTATGTGGCTCACTTATTGGGATTTATCCCATTGTTTATGATTTCCCCCTTCAGGCGATTGAGGTTTGAGGCGTTGGAGTTTGGAATTGGCCACTGATGGTATAATGAAGATATTATTGGGACAAAAGTTACATGTTTAAGAAAGTAAAGTTTTATTTTACAATACATTTTAATGATCCAAAGGGAAAAATTTAGGTCGTTACATACCCTGTTCTCCTAATGTGGACATCTGTTCTAAAAATTTGGAGATCCAGTTAATGGATAGCTAACCATATAGTTATGTTGTCCAACTGATGATAGGGAATAGAATGCAGTGTGTAAAGTTTTTCCATCTTTACCCAGAAAGTCAGATTCAATGACAGCAAACATAGATATTGGGAAGACAAAGACACTGAGTTTGTTGATCCAAAGTGTCTAAAAAGTAAGGTTCATGTTGCATTAGTAAAGTGGGCTTTCAAAGTTGGTATTGGTTTATGAGAGCCTTAATGTCATAAAAAGGATGCAATGAACGGGCCCAAAAACAATGTAGTGATATGATATCAAGATGGTGAGTATGGGGCATTAAACCAATGAAAATGAGATACATGATCAAAGACGAGAAGAAAATTGATGTTGAATGCCTTGGGATGCTCATGGCGAAGTTTCGATAGTTAAGATCCCTGGGACATGGGTGACAGTTAAGAAGGGGAGGCAAGCAATAGTTAGAGTAAACAATCATTGAAGTATTATCATTTCAATAAATGATTTCTAAATATTATTCTTTTACTCTTTATGGTTGTTCTCTATTTCTAATTATAGATCTTTTTATCATAACAAGTCCTTTTTGACAATGTTGTTGAGGTGGAGATTATTATTATTAGCTAAGAAGCAGGAAACGGGATTATTTCAAGAAGAACCAAAGATTGTGGGTTCAAATATTCAAAATAGAGGTCAAGGTGACAATTTTCATAAGGATAACAAAAAAAACGTTACAGCCAATACAGGCGAGCCTCACCCCAAACGGGATAAGGATTTCCGCCTAATCCGGTACACAAGGCAAGAATGAGGCGGGGATCACTGTCCCAAGATGAGGGTGGGGGGTACGGAGAACATAGTCCCATCCCTTTTAAAGTTCATTTCAAAATATAAGTTTTTTATTACCAAAAAAGAAAATAATCATCATCATTTCAAGATAAAACTTGAATTTTTCTAAAGTTTGAAAAAGGTAATAATTTTCACCAATTAAAAACATTAAAAAAAATAAAAGCAAAAAATTAAAAAAATAAATAAATGGAGCAGTAAACAAGACAATGGACATGCCCCACCCTACCCCACCTTATCCCAGGGTATGGAGCCTGACAGGACGGAGGATGGGAATGGCTTAAGAGACCCCGACCTACCTTGTTGTCATCCTTAAATTTTAGTGTTTTGGATTTGGATTGGGAGCCATGTTGCAAATTCACTAAGGCCTAATACGAAGAAGCATGTCTAATCTCTCATTCGTAAATTTTGGGGAATGAATATTCCAAGTCTTTTTTGCTCTTAGAAGAGGTTTTCCTAAGATGAGTTATTTGTAATTTACACCATATAATGGGTTGGACCTTCGTTTGGTTCTTTTACCTATAAAGGAAATAACAATTCTCTAGTACAAATAATCAAAACTATTTAAAGCAACAAAAATTGACCTAGAAATCACGTTGCACTTCCTAACTATAGGCTATAATTTACGAATCTCAGCAAGGCAAAAAGAAATGATGTATCTTGAGAATACAAGTGCATTATAAAGAGTTCTAGTCAAGCTACACAACACTGTTAAAATTATACGACAGGAAAGTGACTCTATCTAGTAATAATTTCAAGTCGTAAACAGACAACTCCTTTCAAAACGACCATCAGGTTGCCCTTTATCATGAGTTGAAGTTCATAAATAAGACATCATTAGAAATTGAAGATGTTATAATACGTATTCTGGGTTTATATCCTTGAAAACTACACTAAAGAGTAAAGACTACAACTTCCATGAGAAAATGAAAACTTCAAACACTACTCACACTACCATGAATATCAGTTCTTTTATTTTAAAGAAAATACTTATTATAATGAGTGCACCAAATCTTTCTACCAGTTGCTTCATTACAAATAAAATTTTTGACCCAAACATAACTGGATGGATGGGCATAATATCTGGCAACAGCCGTCATGCAAACTCTCTCCTATGATTATTCTAATATGAAAACTATCAAACAATTAATCCAACATGTGTAATTCATAACCTAGATATAATGAAAATTCCATGACACCCCATCAAACCAGTCTCAGAATGATGAATATCATTCCTTGCTAACTCCAATACTTACTCGTTAATCCCTACTGCAGTTCCCACAGTATTGTCTATGGTATCATTATCATTGGCTTCCAGACCAAATCACACACGAAAGATGTAAATTGCACTATTTATGGAAAATTAAGAGAACTTCAATCTCTACTTTAACACAAAACTTGAGCAAAAAGAAAATAAAACAAGCGCGCAAAAATTCACAACCAAGCATAATGAACCAAAACTGGAAAAATTCAGAACCAGAATCAGACTTATAGCAGAAAAGAGAGCGAATATCAAATTTAGGTACCATCAAATTCTTTTTCATCTGACAAAGGAAAATCCAACCAGGTCTCGGGATGATGTGCAATATTCCTTGCAAAGGCCAAAACTTCATCCGTGATCCCCACCGCGTCCTCTAGCGTATAATAATCCTCTGATTGCAATAAATTCAAATGATCCCCAAACTGCCCCGGCTTGCCTTCACAATATTCACTCAAGTCTCCCTCATCCTCCTCCTCTTCTCCCTCCTCCTCATTATCCAATCCTTCCCTCTCCGATTTGGATTCAGAGCACAACAAATCCAATTTCTGCTCCCGAAACGAAGGTGGCGGCGGAGCCAGAAATGAAGCCACGCCCCATAATTGACGCGTAAATTGCTCTTTAAATTCCGATAGATCCTCTTTCAGCCCATGTAGATTATTCCGACTATCATCATCATTAGCATCGTCATTAGCATATAACGATCGATCTTCCACATACCCTTTTTCTTCGTCTGTGGAAATAATATATTCTGGGTATTTATCTCCGGGTCTTCCGCCGTCTTCTGCGTGGGTCAGTCGTGTTATGTCATTTTGGGCAACCAAATCATCATCCTCATCGAGGTGGAGACGGTTGGCGATCGAGCGAGCGAACCAGGACATTATTGCTTACAATTGGATTCAGCTATTAAAAAAAAAAATGGTGAACAGATTGAGAATTTAAAAAAGAAAAAATGTTAAGAGAATGGGGATTTTAACTTTCCAAATGATGGTGTTTGTGTTATGATTGCGCCTGATTTTGTCCTCTATAATTTTTTTGCGGAAACGAATTTTGTTAAAAAGGACTTCAGGGTTGAAACTTGAAATGAAAAAAATACACTAGTTCAGCGTTTATATGGTTTAGATTTTCACCAGGTAAAATATGTTTTTTTTTTTTTTTGGAGAACACTAATATTAAAAAGTATGTAGTAGATTTCAAATAATCTTAAAAAAAATTAACTTTGTAAACATCCTTATTTTTTGTTAAAAATGTGTTGGGTATTAATGCCTTGATGTAGTGTTACACCATAAAATGTCAATTAGGCCTAATTGATCAACTCGACATGAGTAATGTTATTTAGTTCAATCAGTGCATAACATCGGTCTATGAGGAGGAGGGTGCATTATAATTTTATTGGAGAATGTAACTCAATAATATTACTCTATTAACCCCTATTCAATTAAATTAACTTGAATGAGTTGATGCGAAGTAAGACTTTGTTTTTATGTGTAAATTTTATTTGGATTTTTTGTCTCAATCGAATCACTCAAAAACATTGTAGTTCAAATTTCACCATTTTGTTGATTCAACAACTATCATCCCACACTTAATTTTTTTAGTTGGCAACCAAATCGTAACTAATCTTCAATGTAATCGCCAAGTGAAACCCTAAAAATGAACATTAGTGAATTTAAGACAATTAAAAGGTTTTAAAATGTTTATTTTAACACTTTTTATTATGTGGCATAAAGGTTAGTTGGCATGCCGTGCCTCGCCTTGCCTGGTACAGAGAGGTAAGTTTTGGTCGGCTTGATTTTTGGGTTGTCTATTCAATATTGTAAAATGTATGTTTGGCTTCTAATTTAGTGCATATTTTGAGCCCAATTGAACTCCACGAATGCAGGATTAGAAGGCTAGGTTAAAATTTGGGGAACTGATGTGACCCGAAAAAGGCATCAAGTGGACGAAGGTTCGATGAGCCTTGAGATGAAGATACAGACGAGTTCGAGATCAAATCGTGGCGAATAAGTCATGCAATCATTTAGTCGGGCAACGAAGTACAAAATGTTGAAGTTAGCTAGCTTACGGTCAAGTTCCATGTTGGGGTCGAGGACCGGAACGCGCTTAAATGGCTTGGAATCAAGAGGCGAAAGTTGGAAACAAATTGAAGAACCATGCGACCGCATGGTGATACAAGCCATGCAATCGCATGGCCATTTACAGAGACCCAAGGGAGAAATTTGATTGTTCCATGCGACCGCATGGATTTATACCATGCGGTCGCATACGGTATTTCAGCGATCAGGGGCGGGATACGCTAGGATGGGCTGAAATTCAATTTTTTTTCAATGAACTCATACCATAAAAAATGTTCTATATCATTCGAGATTTAGTTTAAAAGATTAAATTCATAACACTTATAATAATGTGGGTCTTCTAACAAATATATTTTTAACTAGTAAAATTAAATAAAGAGCATATTACTTATTTCAATAATAACATCAATTTCATGGTCGAAATAAATAAATTCTTAACTTACAAGTATAAATAAGTAATATATGAAAAAATACATTAGAAAAATTTAATTACTTCTAAGTTTAGTCAAACAGGTGGCATTTCATATTGTTCAAATATNTTAATTACTTCTAAGTTTAGTCAAACAGGTGGCATTTCATATTGTTCAAATATATCATTTATCTTTAATCAATAAAAATTATTTGTTATATAATAAACTAATTTGATTATAGTGAACTCTTTAAACTTAGTTATATATGTGTGTGAGAAATAAAATATCTAATTTGGTAACGAGTTATTTCTGTATCATGAATATGAATAAAATAAATATGTAATTGTTGTAGAGTCTTAAACTAAGTTTGAACAATTGAACATTGGGCTTAGGTTCGAATTAAAGTTAGTTAGGTTAAAATTAATTTTTTGGCTGGGCTATAATTTTTATTTATATTTAATTTTTACCAAGAATTTGGGCTAAGTCTTCTAGTTTTAACAAACCAATTTGCTTCTCGGCTGGGGCAGGGCTGAGCCCACCTCTCCATCCGCCTCTGTCGACGACAGAATTTCAAAAAATTTTGGAAACTTCCTAGTTTCCATAGAATTCTACTTCTCGGATATCTTTTGTAATTTTAAAATCTTATTTCCGTCTTTATCTAGATTTTTAGAATTTTTAGGGCTTTCATATAAATAGGTTCTTATTATTCATTGTAATTTGAAGACTTTGATAATTATTTGTTTAGATAATTCAATTATTTGAGAGTTTTATTCCTCCATGTTTTTTTGTAGCTTAAAGTTCTAACTTGAACTTATCAAAAGGTCTCGCAATCATTTTGTGGCGTTCCCATTTCACGGTTCTTGTTCCAAGTAATCAACGGGTCGGATTTCTCACATGTAATCCCGATTCTTGGTACGGGTCGGGTTGATCTTTGTGCGACGTGATTTCTAGCTTTTTTGGATTTGTTCTATCTTGTTCGTGGGTTTTCAAGATCGATTCTTGGTTGAGTTCACATCAGTTGTTATCAGAGTTTGGCTGTAGAATTCAGGTCTATCCTTTTAATTTTTGTTGATTAATTTTTGTTTGAGTAAAAAAAAATTCAGTTTTATTGTTCTTGTTTTTGAGTCATTATTTTCATATAATTGTTTGATTAATTGTCTCTAGATTAATTTTTTAGTTGTTTATTGAGTTCTGTTAAAAAAAAAAAGATAAAAAAAAAGAGTCACTACAACTCGTGAACGTTTAGAAGCAAAACAGAACAAAAAATAAAAATAAAAGTTTTGAGCAATTTGTTATCTTTTCTTGAAAATAGAATCAATTACCTCGATCCGTGCAAATTTTGTTGATTATCTGAAAACTTGTGCTTGTGGTGGTGTTCGCTGTAGGAATTGTGTTCTGTTTGATTGAGATCAGTTATTTCTCGAGCCATTGAGAAAGGAGAACGAGCAGTAAAAGGTAAGAGTGGTGAGCTCAATATCGGGTAAAAGCCAAATTCAAGTAATACACGAGTGCAAACACATGAGGTAAAATATTTTTCTTTTGTTATTCATTTTCATTTAATTTTTGTTATTTAATTATTTGCAAAAAAAAAAGGAGAGGGAAAACATGAGTAAAAGTGAGGAAGAAGCAGTGCCAAATGGGTTTTATGCAAAATTTATGGATAGTAAGCAGGCTATACAGCATAGGTTTGATAAGTTGGGTTTGGCGGTTGATCGTATTAGTGGTGATGTAGCTAGGCATGAAACCTTGATTAGGAGTCAGCAGCGAGGGACGCCCCCAAAGGGTTCCTCATGAGGGTAGAGGAGATAGGGGAGGATAGAACCTCTTGGCTGAATTTGATAAGGAAGACAAGACGATGAGTGTAGGGAGTGATGATTATTATTTGGAAGCTAATATGGGACGAATGAGGTAGGTTTGATCGAGGGATTGATAGAAATTTGGGGAGCATCAAATTAAACATCCAGCTTTTCAAGGTCGGAGTGACCTTGAGGCTTACTTAGAATGGGAAAAGAAAGTGAAATTGGTGTTTGATTGCCATAATTACTCGAAGGAGAAGAAGTTGAAGTTAGCTGTAGTGGAATTCACTATTTACTGATTATGCCATTATTTGGTGGGATCAGTTGGTGACTAGCCTTAGGAGGAATTTGGATAGGCCAATTGAAATGTGGGAGAGTTGAAGGCTCGTATGAGAAAATAGTTTGTACCGGGGCATTATTACCGGGACCTTCATTAAAAATTACAAACTCTTTCCTAAGTGTCTAGGAGTGTGGAAGATTGTTATATGGAAAAGGAGGTAACGATGATTAGAGCGAACGTAGAGGAGGATCGGGAGGCCACCATGGCTAGGTTTCTGAATGGGTTGAATAGGGACATTGCCAACATAGTAGAGTTGCAGCACTATGTGGAATTGGAGGACTTGGTATGTGTGGCTATGAAGGTGGAGAGGTAACTCAAGAGGAAAGGGGCAGCAAGGTTTACTTCGGAGCCTAATTCTTTGTGGAAACCTAAATAGAGTGGCGGTGAAAGAAATGATTAGACGGAGACCAGGGGGAAAGTTGAGGCATCTAAGGTTAAGAAGGAGGTGAGTAAAAATAAACCAAACATCGAGTCTCAAACTGGTAGGTCGAGGGATATTAAATGCTTCAAGTGTTTAGGTTCGAAGCATATCGCTTCATAGTGTCCAAACCGATAGGTGATGATTCTTCGAGAAAATGGAGAGATTGAGTCGGATGATGGAAGTGGGAGTGACAGTATGCCTGAACTGGAGGATGTTAAAGGTGGGAGTTAGAGTACCTGGTTGGGGAGTCGTTAGTAGTAATGGGTGCTCTTACTACACAAATGAAGGTGGATGATGAGGAGTAGCAATGGGAGAATTTGTTTCACACCAGGTGTCACATTAAGAATAAGGTGTGCAGTTTGTTAATAGATGGCAGGAGTTGTACGAATGTTGCTAGAGCGACCCTTGTAGAAGAGTTGGGGTTACCTCTTATGAGGCATCCACAACCATTCAAACTGGAGTGGCTGAATAAGTGTGGAGAGGTATGGGTTACCAAGACTGCCTTAGTGAATTTCAGCATTGGGCGGTATAGTGATGAGGTGTTATGTGATATGGTTCCAATGCATGCGGGACATCTCTCGTTGGGTAAGCCATGACAGTACTATAGGAAGGTGGAGCATGATGGATTCGCAAACAAGTACAACTTTGTGAAGGATAGAAGAATTATCACACTAGTACCTTTGACACAACAGCAGGTCCATGAAAACCAATTAAAACTGAAAAGTGAGCCAAAGAACGAAAATAAAGGGCGGAAAAATGAGAGCATGAGAGAAGAAAGTAAGGTGGCCGAGAGTGAGAAAAAAAGAGTAAAGCCACGAGAGATTAGAGAGAGAAAGAGAGAAAATTCCAAGGTGAACTTATATGCAAGAAAATCAGAGTGTGAGATGGCTTTAGTGAGAACTAACAAAATCCCCTCCCCAATTTGGATATTTCTCTTTTGCAGGAATTCAAGGATTTATTCCATTGAGGGATAATTCGCGGGGCGCCATACATTGACTATCAACTTGATGCAAAGCACATGGAGAAATTGGTGAGTAACAAGGAAGACGGATGTAACCACGCCATGGTAACTTATCAAAACCTTACACCTAGGTCAGCATATAGAACAACTTATAGGCATAGTCTTTTACATCGGCTATGTACTCTTGAACGTGTTACTGCACTGATGATTCTATTAGTAGAATCAATCCCGTGTCACATGCTTTTATGGGACAACTCTTATTTTTCTATGATATGCACTTGCAACGTCATGAAATTCTAGCATGCCACACAGAGTTAATCATGTATGATAAGCAATTAGAGTGCATTTATTGGTAACTAGATGCATGAATGCATTTTCTTTAATCACAATATTCTTACATAGGTTGGATGTATGGCATGTGTTAGGATTAAGTTTAATGTCTATTATTTACATTGCATGCGTCAATATAAAGAGTTATTTTAATCTACTAACATTGTTCAATTTAATGACTTTATGTATTGGTGTTAGTAATAGCTTTAGTGAAAAAGTAGGTGATTATTATGGACATATCTCAGTACTGCCAAATGGGGCTATCAAGTCGAGTCTTGTTTGACCCAAGTGATGGTAGTTGGGTGATCATACATACGAGGTGGATACCAACTTAAAGGAGGTCCAAACTACATCCTAGAGGAGACGGACCATGCCATTCCATTGCTATGATCGAGAATGATGGCTACAGTTTGCTTTTACTGGGTAAGTCTGTAATAGTTAACATTTTCGACGTTTCTAATGTTGCTTCGTTTGATGGAGGTTCAAATTTGATGACGAATCCTTTCGAAGAGAGAGGAGATGATGTGACCCGAAAAAGGCATTAAGCGGACGAAGGTTCGATGAGTGTTGAGACGAAGATACAGACGAGTTTGAGATCGAATCGAGGCGAAAAAGTCATGCAATCATTTAGTCGGGCAACAAAATACAAAATATTGAAGAATAAAGTTAACCAGCTTACGGTCAAGTTCCATGTTGGGGTCCAGGGCCGGAACGTGCTTGAACGGCTCAGAATCAAGAGGCGAAAGTTGGAAACAAATTGAAGAACTATGCGACCGCATGGTTACAAGCTATACGATCGCATGGCCATTTACAGAAAGTCAAGGGGAAATTTTGATTGTTCCATGCGACAGCATGGATCGCATAGAGTATTCTGGCGACAGAATTTCAAAAATTTTGGAAACTTCCTAGTTTCCATAGAATTCTACTTCCTTGATATCATTTCTAATTTTCAAATCTTATTTCCGTCTTTATCTAGATTTTTAGGGTTTTCATATAAATAGGTTCTTATTATTCATTGTAATGTGAAGACTTTGATAATTATTTTTTAAGAGAATTCAATTATTTGAGAGTTTTATTCCTCCATGTTTTTGGTAGCTTAAAGTTCTAACTTGAACTTATCAAAAGATCTCGCAATCCTTTTGTGACGTTCCCACTTCACGGTTCTTATCCCAAGTAATCAACGGGTCGGATTTCTAACGTGTAATCTCTGAACAACGAGTCGAATTGATCTTTGTACGACGTGATTTTTAGCTTTCTTAGGTTTGTTCTATCTTGTTCGTGGGTTCCCAAGATCGATTCTTAGTTGGGTTTACATCAGGAACAATACACAATTACTACACTATAAGAATCCATTTCACAATTAAGTAACTTACGAAGTACTTTCATAAATCATTTTGTAATTCAAATTAATTTCACAACTAACAAATTTACAAAATACTTTCATAAATCATATGGTAATTCAAATTAATATATATAATATACAACTGATGTTCCTCCGTCACTGCCGCATATGTTATATATAATATACAATTGTGGCTCCTCTGTCACTGCCACATATTTTCTCTCCCACCCACCCCACCCCACCCCACCCCACCCCACCTCACCTCACCTCCAATCCCCCAATTGCAAGGAAATTTCTGAACGTGTAACAATTTCAAGTCTTTTTTTGAGAGGACGAACTTTATGTTAGTGTGTTTTTGTTCTCGGGTATCGAAACGTGCATTAAGGAAATGATTGAAGGTTTTCAATTTCTTATTTGAAGATATCCAGAAATTTCACTCAAACTGGATAGTACATAGTTTGGAGCTCCGAGACAAACTTTGTGCATCCATGGTTGACAAGTTGATTCCAACATACAAGGAATTCCTACAAGTTCAAGACATTTTGAGATTGAGCATAATGACAAAATACAAACGAAATGCTTTTGGAGAATAAATGTAAGGAATTCAATTGAGGATTTTGAGGCTTTGATCTCAAAGAATTTGTTTTCATATAATGAAATTAGTCTGCATTGAAACATGCTTGAACTCACATAATTAAATTTGGTAGCCTTCTCAACTAGATGAAGTCACATTTTCAAATTTACCAACTCATTTATAAAAAATGGATAATAATAGCAACTCAAACGCCATCCAAAATTGGAGTTGATTTGTGTGGCAGTGGTGGTGCAACATTTTGGGTACCACTCAGTAGCAGTAGCGATGCGTTTGTGAACAAACATGTGTAATCAGTAACTAACTATGACCAACTTTTCAGTGTGACTGTCTATGATTAGGTTAGTCTAAATTATGACTGTACGTGACTCATTATTAATTTGTTCACATACAGTCACAATCAGTTACAATTAATACATGCTTGATCACAATCAATCACATCTAACACAAAATAAGATCGCCGCAAACACCGCAGACCAACACCACAATCCACCAACAATCCCCACCACCATCACTTCCAATGCACCACTACTACCACCTTTAACTCAAATCAATGACCATAAATACACCTTCACCTCAAATCAATAACAACAACAATTACTGACACCATCACTTCCACCTCCACCTTAAATCTATCACACCCTCCACCTTCGAGTCAAAATGCACATATAAATTGAAGCTTGAATGCACAAATTACCAGCCTTGACGCCAGAAGCCTGTACTTATTTTAATCCCTTTTCCTTGACAATTAATGAAGCTAGCGTCAATAAAGGCACTGGAAGATAAAGCCAAAACCAATCCTTTATATTGTCAGAAGACATCCCCTTATAGGAACTCGGTGCCATAATAGCACAATACCCATCTCTGATGCTGTCATCTTTACAGTACACATAACAAAAAAAAAACGGATAACTCAATTTCTACAATAATAGGGTGAGGGTTAGTTCACTAGGGTGGGCATATGTGAAAACATGACACATTGTGCAACTTTACCTGTGTTATCTCAATTTTTACAATAGAGATGGGGATGGGGATTGGGTAGGATAATGGAAAATCTAATTCTCCAAAGGTATTAGTTAATTTAATAATTCGCTAATTATTACGTGATTTATGAATTTAAAATTATCCTTCTTATTTTTGAATAGTTCTGGGTTATTTTTCCTAAAATTTGTGTCTCCATTTCACAGTTTAGTTTGTGTATCCGTGTATCTAGCTCGTTGCATTTTTGTCTAACATATTAATATGTGTGATCCTTGATACATAGGATTAACAATTTTATTTTTCTTTGACTTTATTTGTAATTTTTTATACTAATGATTTAAGTATAAATGGGAAAGTTATTTTTCTCCATAGGATATTAGAGCACCGAAGATTTGAAACATTGGGAACTCTCTATTTTTTGTTGGGCTTTGTTTCCATTTATCAAGAAATATTTCAAGCTTTCATTATTGAGATAATTTATCTCTTAATTTGTGATACCATGTTACTTCCACCATTAGTGTTGACAACGAAAGTGGTAAATTTGATTATTCTCAAAATAAAGACAATATCTAGTGCACCCATCGTAAAAAATCCCAATACAAAAGAAACTTGTTGTAAACTTTGTTGTAAACCTCACATGAAGAATAGTGGTTGTCTTTTTTTTTTTTTTTGAGGGGACAACAACGAGGATGCACTTAATGTGACTAGAGAAGAAAATTTGGAAGAAGAATTGCCTTAATTACAGTATTGTTGAACCTGTAGAATTTAATAAAGAAGAGATCGAAATGTTGAAGAAATTTCCATCGTAATTGGAAAAGCTTACCGATACTTGTTCTATCACGGATTAACGTAAGTTTCTCTTCTCTCGTGCTCTAAGTGCTTCAGATATGTCATTTTGATTTCTTGGGTCATTGATTCACAAACTACTGATCATGTGATACATTTCTCAAAAAATTCAACACTTACAAGTCATGCCCTACCAATATAAAACTAGTTATTGTTCATGGGTCTTTAGCCACTATTAGATGTCGGTGAATAGTCAACATAAATTTTCTTTGTTTTGATGAAAACGTTTTACACGTACCCAAGCTTCCACCAAACTTGTGTCAATTCATCAACTCATTGTTTTTTTTAGGACTGGGTCACATAGAGTGATTAGATATGTTAGAGAAAAGAACCAACTTTACTACCTTGAAACAAGTTGTGACAACGTGAGCAATGGTAACCGACTTTTCATAGTTATCAAAGTCATCTTCCTTAAATAAAGACCAATGTCTTTAACTTTTTGTCTTTTCATATCCTTTAAATGGATGGTGGAGAATGATTCCATTTTATGATTTTTATTTTTCTCTAGATTATTCTTTGTAGATATGGATTCTTGCAATGTTATTTATACAACCTTCTAGACAACTATTACAAGTTCCATACAACTTTTTAATGGAACATCAGTTACAAAACCCTCTTGTCATCTCTCTTCTTTAGTCTAGAATAATCCAAGTTCTTTCAATTTCTTAGAAATGATATTCTTTACAAGATTCTCCGTATTTTTTAAGTCTTTCGCAACCTTTTCAAAATTTTGACAAATACATATGTCGAACGCCTACACATAGCATATAACTATGTTCCTTGTGTTGAGTCTTTGAATCCCTTTACGTTTCATGCACTCATAAGTGCTGTGCACTCTTATGTATAAGTGTTGACTACATATGCAAGCCTTCGATTATGTCACAATAAGAGTGTAATGTATTTCTTCCATATCTATAAATGTAAGTATTCACAAATATTTTCAAATCTTGCACTAATATTTAAACATGACACAAGAAAAAAATTAATAAGATATATTTTTAGAGTGTCGATTGTAAATAAAGATGCAATTGTCAACATTGAAATTACATATATGAGACATCAATTAAGATGATTTTTTATTATGAAAACAATTTGTTCGATTTAAATGGTGATCATTATCAAAAGCAAATAAACTCAACCATAAATTATTGAATTAAGTGGATTAATTTTATAATTCAATTAATCACATGGCATTCGTAATTTAAAGTGCATAGTAGTTAATTTGATGTTAATAAGTTTATTATGTCCCATTTATGTAAATCATAATGCCTATTAAAAAAGGGAGTCATTATTTTCATCCACCATTCTTATATATTTATGGTAAATATATTACTACCACAAAATTAACTTACTACACCACATTATAATCACACGACAATTAAAATATATTTTCAAAAAATACACCATAACAAATTTGCAATTATACACGTATTCCAATAAAAACTCTAGTATTGTGGTGTACTCGTCAATCACAATATTACTCATTTTTCTCATCCTTTTCACCCATTCTAGATCTGTTTGCCCCTTGTATTCGTCCTCTGTCTTATCATTCCTCACCAACTCTACCAAGTAACCGAAATGTTTATTTAATAGAGTGAGACTAATCTTCTCTTGTGATTGGTTTATTGAACAGTGCTTCTATCTTGTCCAAAATAACAATTTATTAACCAAAGAAACCTTCAACAAATCAAAATAGAAATAGAAAATTGTAAAATATGGCCTAAACTGAATTGGATTGTACAGTACACTCCATGAGAGCCACCAACTTAGAATCCAATAATTCAAAACACAGATTCATATGCTTTTCAAACCCTCTATCAATCATTATTCTTCAATGAAATCCTTTAACGAAATGGATCTTGAAGAGTGGGAACTTCTCCCTGATGATGGATTTCTCGAAATCCACAATGATGGAGGGAAGATATCTACTCTAGGAAGTATGTAGTGCTCCAGCTAGAGTTCTTGAGACGAATTCGTCTGTCCGCCTAAATTTAGTCCACAATTTGTCGAAACAACAACCATATCAGTCCCAATTCACTTGGAACCGGCAATTCTCAAGCCCCACGATCAGGAGATACCTAAGCAAATCCCATTTCAGATTAAAACCATGACATCAGCCTTACCGAAGAAGGACAAACCTTTTTAATTCTGGATCAGCTTCAGAAGCTGATCAAGACCCTATTTCCCAAGTTTTCTTCATTAAAAATGAAGAAACCTGAATTTGTCGACGTGAAATTGGAGTCACCTAAGTCTAGTAGAAGTGGAATTATGCCTCAGGTTGATGGTGCAAGCTTTTATCAGTTTGAGGAAAATGAAGAGGCCTATATAGTGACAGCAAATGAAAATTATCTTGCTGGAAGAAAGCAAAAGTCGCAGTCGACAGAAAAGCTGCGTACAGTCACATGGTGAGGAAAAAGAAAAAAGTAATTAAGTTTATTTTTGTCGTGGAGCAATAATTTATTTTATTAAAAAGTATATTAAAATTCTAATCATGTATTTTACTTAAGGTTATTTAAGTAAATAAAAAAATATACTAAAAATTGTGGTGCACTTAATAAAATTCGTAGTAGTAGTAGTATAATTATTCACTTTTAAAAAAATTATATGTTACATTTTTAACCGTATATAAATTTCCTTAAAGAGACAACGAAAAAATCTAATAAAATATTACACTAAAATCATCCGCTAATATTTATCATCATCGTTGTAAATAATATAATTATTAAGGATTCATAATTATAATCCGCAACCCTAATTTTTATTACTACTGTATCCTAATCCTTCTCTATAAATATGAAATTTTGATTTTCAATATGATACCATTGTTTTAAAAAACTTAAAGCATGACTAGGTGTGTAGGTGAAATTTCAAGCTTTATGAGCTTAAGCGAGCATTGGCGAGAACTAGACGTAAAAATGTGTTTTTTATTTTTAATATTATTTTTAATTTTTAAATAAATTTAAATCATTTAATAATTAAAATAATACATATCAAATATAAAAAAATTATAAAATACTATATTTACTTAAAAATTCTCGTCATTAGTCAAAAATACAATTTTCAAGTTTTCGAAATGCAAAAATTAAAATATTTTTCATAATTTTAATTTTCAACTAGAAATGTTCTATTTAATAGATTTATGGAACTTTATGCATGTTTTTGAAATTTGCAACAAAATAACGAATCTCAATATCATAATTACATAATGTAGGTAGCATTATTGCTTAAATTTTGTTTAACTACTTAAATAAAGTCATTTTTAACTTTTGTACAGATAGAATCTTTAAAAAATTTGAAATTAAAGTTAAATGAAAAGTTTTTTTTTTTTAAATAAAAAAATTAATAAGCTAAAGTCAAATAAAAGATTTTTTTTAAAAATAAAAAAATAATCAAACGGGTCTAGGAAAGAAAAGAGAGGAAAGAAAAAATCCAACCGTTTTAGGAATTGAAAAGAAAAAGTATCTAAGAGTGAAGCGAGGTATTTTGTCCAAGCTTCGAGCATAGGAGCCGCCGCCTAGAAGAGTTTTTTTGAATACCGTAAAACACACAATTTTATTATTGACTTCTCTAGTTTCTTCACTTTTCTCTATAATTTATATGACACATTATCGGCATGATTCTCTCAAAATTAGAGTGAATTAGTTAAAAAGTAATAATTTTCATAAGCATAATCATGTGTCTTGTGTACCAAAATTAATTTGGTAACATGTAAATTTTTTCTTACGCGCGCATATAAAATTCTACCTTTTGATTATGCCAAAATCGATTCTTGTCTCTTTAATTTGGTTCTACACATCAATTTTGCCTCCTTATTCTGGCACAATAATTCACGAATCAAGAGGTTGCCGCGTCAGAAGAAAATAAAGAGCAATTGCTCCCAAATTATTTCACTATCACCGTCACTACTCTTTTAAAAGGGGGATCCATCCTTTACTATTCATTCACGAGTTTTATCTCGATACTCCATTCTTTACTATTTAGGGTGTATTTAAGCCACATTATTTTGAAATAACAGATTATGGAATAGTAGATTGATAGAGAAGTGTGGTTGAAAAAGAATGAAATATTATTGATGTGATGAAAACTATTATTTTATTAAAGAATGTGTGGTTGAAAATGAGTAGAAAAATGAGAATGAAAATTTTAATGTGTACCGAAACTCATTTTCTCACACATATTACTGTTCTATATATGTGAGGACCAAATGTCCAATGTTCACTTATGATACTATTTTCTCTTTCCCATTCATTTGGCAATATGTACACATATTTTTTCTTTCTAACCCTAAGGAGTGTGTATTCAAATGAGACTTTTAAAGACTTTTATAAACTTTTTTAAGTGAGTGATTTTGTGGATTTTGTGGACTTTTAAGTGATTTATATGGATTTGGTAAGAATTAATAAAAATCCTCCATGAATTTTCGTAGACTTTCATTAGTGACTTTTAAAGACTTTTTTATTTAAAAATAAAATATTAAATATATATAATGTAATATTTTAAACAACTTCTTATATGTCCAAATCATTCATAACTCTATAATTGAAAATGTAAACTAATAAATCATATTTCTCATGTCAAATATAAAATTCTAATTTTTTTTTT
>CAIGRP010063976.1:0-18062 GCA_903798385.1 Fraxinus cuspidata | reverse complement strand
TATAGTTGGACATAGATGCTTTACCCAAAGCATATTAAATTAATTATCTTTAGACCAAATTTAGCACAGTTTGGGGGTTATTTTGCTGTTGTAGGAAGATGCAAATGTGGACAGGGATTCTATGTGTGAAAATTTTTGTGTGGATTGTCTTAGATTAATGAGATAAAAATTGGGCGAAAATCTTAAATTGAAGATCAGTTTGTTTGAATAGGTGTTTAATATAGGGCATTGCACTGATCAAGACATGAATTTTTTTTTAAATGTGAAAATTCTCTTCGTAGCTTTTTTTGACTTGAGTTATTAAGCCTGTAAAGGTGTTTAAAACTTGGTGCCCTAAAGTCATATGATTTGGGAGTCATTAGCTTAAAACATGTTACATGAGTTAGTTAGAAAGCTTGAGGGAAAGAATACAAAAAGAAAAATACTTTTGAAAATAAGAAGAAAAAAAAAAACAAGTGCATAAAAAAAAAAAAAAAAACACTAAATGCCTTGGTTAAGCTCCAAATACTTGTTTGAGGGAATTTGATTTTTGATGTAGGATAATTAGCCTAATTGAGTCTTGAATGTCGAAGAAATCAAAGAATTCGAGAATCATTTTTTATTGATGTGTTGACTTACAATTAGTAGAGTCTACCTGAACTAGAAATGGTGAATCGTAATGAAAAATTCAACCTTAAATTACACACTAGGAAAAGAGTGAAAAAAAGAACAAGTTTGAGAGTGTGTAAATTATACGAGAGGTGAAAAAATATATTTGAACACAGAGGGTTGGGAATTGAAGTAACTTGTAAAGTCATGAATGTCTACTTAGTTCTTCACACACACACGTTGATTTTGCATTGGAAGAATATATATATCGTGACTATGAAGCGGTTTGTAAATTTAGTATTATAATTTCAAATGCTGAGATAAAAAGCTAGATTATTTAACCAAATACTTTTGCATGCTTGTGTGTTTGTTATTATTTAGGTTTAAATTTTGTTTGAGGATAAACAAATGTTTAAGTTTAGGGTGTTTGATAAGTGTATTTTGTACACTTATTCGGACCTAAAATAAAAATATTGATAGTTCGTTTAATAAAATATATTATAAATTATTGTATTTTGTGTTTAATATGTGAAACTCTATGAATGAAAAGGGAATTGAAGAACAGAAGCAAAATATGGCAAACAATTGCAAAATCCAAAGTATAAGGACTAACTTTCATTATATGGAAGAATTGAGAACTTGGAAGCAAGTATTAATTTAATTGGGCATTGTAAATTGGGCCTTAACTTGGGCTTTTAGTTGTATTAAAATATTGGTGATTTAGGTTACACATACACAGACGAAGGAAGAAGAGAGGCGAGAAGGGGTGCTGAAAGAATAAACCAATTGCGGCTGCTATATTATATAATCTACACGCGGAGAAAGTGGGCTGGAATTAAATATATACAAGGGGAGCTTTGGAGAATAAACTGGGTGGCAAAATTTATTATACACACAAGAAACTCTGGGCGGCTGAATTGAGGAGTAATTATTTTCTTTTTGGTGGTTGATTGGAACTAAAAATACGAAGAGATTATATATACAGACAGACGGCCGAAGTTGGAAGGAAAGATACACACGCAGCAATTGAACGCAGAGAAGAAAGACGGCAGCAACCATAAATTGGAATCATTCACGTTTCGTCAATTTCACTGAAGTCGTTCCAGTTTTGCATATTTAATTTCAATATTATGCTAGGTTAAAATTTTACATTGCTAAGATTTAGATGAACCCTTGTTTTGAAATTTTTAATAATATTAATTATTTTGACGTTAATTCGTTTGAATATTTGGATGTTTATTATGGTTTATTATGTTTTTCAATTAAATGGCCATTAGTTGAATTGTTTGTGAATTTTATAATTATCGAGAGAGATAATAGAATCGTTAGCACATAGTAATAAATATTGCGAGGTTCGATAGATGATAGAGAGATACTTCTATGCTTCGTATGGTTTTTTTGATGTTTTAGCTCGTTTAATGCTTTCTTATATGTTAGTATCTTTTATAGAGATATAGAAAGGTCACATATATGATTAGATTTAATTGCTATCGAGAGAGGCTTTTAAATAAATTTGGAACTTCGACCAACTCACGTGATTACAGTGAGTCGCTTTTATTGTTGTGCTAAAAATGGATTAACAAGAAGGATTCCACATCTTAACGATACTTTCACATATTTGAAATCAAACTAGTTAANTGATTACAGTGAGTCGCTTTTATTGTTGTGCTAAAAATGGATTAACAAGAAGGATTCCACATCTTAACAATACTTTCACATATTTGAAATCAAACTAGTTAAATTGTTTTCTAATTTAATCGATAATTTAGATATTGGCATAGAAGACTCAAACCTTATTTGCTATTCGATTAAGGCTACTATTAATTATAACTCAATCGAATACATAGTCCTTGTGAGTTCGACACTTACACACCATTATATTACTTGGTCACGATCCCGTTCACTTGTGGGTTTTCAAATGGTCAAATTCCTTAGGCGAGGAAAAGTTAATTGCATCAACAATGTCTTCATTTCTGCAAATGTTTGGTTTTTTTTTTTTTTTGTCCGTATTAATTCGTTGAATACCTTGGTACCAACATGTTTCACCATAGGAAATAAATGTGGATATTGAAGTGGATCATAACATCTATAATAATATTGTATTCTATTGTGATTTCCATCTTTACAATGAACTACAATATCACGCATATGAACATCATCATAGTCATCGTGATCAACCCAAATAGCAGCAACCTGTGAAACATTGGGTGTATTAAATGTTCTTTGATTAGTACTTGGATTACTCGGAGTTGAATAAAATGATTTTCTAAATCAAGAATAGTTCCCAAACTTCGAAAAAAAAAAAAAACAGTGTAAGGATTATTCTCTAAAATTTTCATCAATTTAACAACAAGAGGTTCAACTAACCATTCACTAAGATTTAATCTATTTTGCACTTCAAAATCGGCATCGAAAAAGTAAAGTTGCAAATGAGAAGGACAATTGTTTCTTGGAATAATTTTATTTATAAAATGGTATTTCTGACCCTGAATTCTAAATGTATAAATACCGTTATAGTTTGTGCATAATTTTTTTATCATAATTCACATCAAATGATGTCATAGAGAAATTACAATTATAGCTTCGCACCATTTTTGGAAAGTTTAAGGATTCTTCAGTATTTGAAGTAAACAACATATATAATTCTATATGCATATCATTTGTTTTAAAAGAATTTGTCCATTTAAACAACAAAATCCCTTAATTTCTCTAAAAAATTTCACAGCTCCACAATGATCACACATAGTTGTTTCAGGTAGTACATAAGGTTTTGAAGAAAGATTATCATCATAGTGCCGCATAATTGAACACCCTAATAAGGAAAAAAAAGAATCTCAAATGTTTAATATTCAAATATATGTTAATATTACATTTTGTTCAACCAATTTTACCATAACAAATATGACAAAACAAAGAGTAATCAAATGAAATATTATAGTATGATTCTTACCGGATTTTTTTCTAGTTTTGCCTCTTTTTTCTTTCTGCTGTTCATTGCATGTATTTTCTGTTAAATTATTAATCTTTCGTAGGCGTTACTATGAAATTTATGTACTACTGAACTCTATGAACCTTTACCTTCAAAAGAAGAACAAATATTAGAAATGAAATTAAAAACGTAAATCACAATAAATTTATAATTGATACAACTTAACTTGTAACATAAAATTAAAAGAGAAAAATTACAAATGAATCTAAAGAATCAATAAACAATAGATATAGATACTAACCAGCAGAAGTGGTTGGAATGTAAGTAATCTCCTGATTTAAGAAAAAGAACCACTTCGACCAAATGATCTAATAGATTGTCCACAATTTTGCGAATGAATATTTTCTTCCATAGACTTATTGCAACTACTTTATACAAAAAACCATATTTAGTTCCTTAATAAACAATGTGTTTAAAATGATGTTTCAGTACGATAAAAGCAATTTCTGGATGAAATATGTAATCCTCTAACTTTTTGTTTATGTTCAAATTTTGGAGGTCGAACTTTCTGTCTCATTTCTGATTGAGCATTACAACATTGCAATGAATAAAGTCAATTTTTGTCAATTTCAATTAGACCTTATCTAAGCAAAATGAAGCGCTAACAGTGCCTTCACAGCGATTCACAAGAATTGAAAATAATAATTTTAAACAACAATCTTTAAAAGAAATAAAGACTTTCAATAGATATGTTGTACCTTATCCACATTTGGTAGATATTCAAAGAATTTTATAAACGATTTTACCTATTCACTATAAGTAAACCCGAAATAACCTCTACCCACTACTTTTTCCAACTTGTACTTGGTATAGAAATTATCTGGAAAACCAAATTCTATGTTACAAGTGATTCAATATGCACTGTTGGAGATGGCAATGAAAATTTCACTTTTCCAAGTGATGTTTTGCTTCAAAACAGAGAGCTTAAGAAGATAAGGAAAGACAAAAAAAAAAAAAAATTTCAAAAAAGTAAAATGAAGGTGAAATTTTAATATGTCAAATCCTCAAATATCAAGAACCATACTATTATTTACTATTTCAGTCCCTTGTAAAAATGGGGATGGGAAAGGGAAACCATTGAATAAAACTTGGTAAAAATGGAAACTATATAGCCTTGCAACACCTTTTGTTTTTATGCAAATAGATTCCATGATTTTAGTTTCTATCCATTAGCTATTTCATACATAGAAAAAACAGCAGAAATATTTCGCTCCAATTAGAAGGTCAACCCATCCATAAAGTATGAAAGAGAACTCATGTAATGCAAATAAAACTTTAGTATTGAAGCAGATAAAGGATGTTTTGTTGTTGATTTCTTGTAAAGCAACTAGAAATAACTTAATATAAGGTTGTGTTAAATAATAAAAATGAATCACAAGGAGATTATACCTTTGAAAAGCCCTGCAATGCAAAGTAGACCTATAGCCAAAAGAAGAAAACGGTTAGCAGAATGAAATGTTCTAAAATCCAGCAATTAAGAAATTCATCAACGGTGATGAGAAAATCAACCAAGTAGGATCGAATATTAGGATCATGGAATAAACTTACAATAAATTTAACTATAATAAGTCGGTAATAATTGAAATGATGAAGAGCACTTAGTTATTTGTATTGGCCCAGAATGATGGACAACATCGGGTAAGCACTTTCTGATTTTCCCCTTAAAGTTACTATATTATTTCTACGGAGTTATAAACATATTGAGACCTCAACATATTTTCACATATTATCATTAAATCATTATTTTTCCCTTTTTTGCTTTTCTTTCATTTGTTTATCAAGGATTCATTAGACAACTTCTCTTAAAAGCTCACTGTATGTGCACATATTATTCAAGTCTAAACATGATTTCATCACTTTATGCATTTTTGAATCCATTGCCCTCCTTATCCTTTTTTTAATAATTAAAATTTTCTTTATATTGGTTCATCATATATTGGTATATCATATAACAATTAGAGAAATCAAACCTAACAAGATACTATTGTTACAATTTATCAACTTCAAAAGCATTAAAATATTAATGATACGAAAAAAATTAGAAGTTTTTGTGAAAGGGAAAACAATTGCAGGAATGTAATATTAAAGGATCTAGAAAAATATTTAATGAACGTGAAACTTCGACAAGAAGTTGATGGGACCTTATGAAATTACAATAACGTGCTTGCATCAAAGCACAACGAATAACTCGAAAGCTCAATAGAAGCATAAAATAAAATACATATAACCATTATTAGACTTCACATGTATAGCCATAAGAAATGACTATTATCTCCTTAGTTTGCCGAGTCCTCATTCTTTGATCTTTCAATACAAACCTATGACTTAGCATAATGGAAAAAAATATAAAAATTTAATAGAGAAAAATAGATAACACAGACTATTGCGGGAGTTGGAGATCTAGAAAATTAGAAATCACCAAAGAGACTCGTAAAAAAACATTTCATGAAGCCAGCTTCAAATTAAATGAGAACATAACTTAGTTTGTAGTTTGTCTACAGGAAAATAGCTCTTACACTCCTATAGCTTAAAGAATGCAATCCATGAAAGTTAATAAGAACACTTTTTAGTTCATGCAAATTAACTACCCAAAAGTCAGCAAAGGTATATCCAAGCATCTCATCTGCATCGACATCCACATCCAATAACTAAAAGTGGGTGGGTCTAACAGCCATCATTCTCATATCCTAAACTTCCAAATTACCTCCCCGACAGAATTGGAAACTTTCATATACAAGAGGTAGATCCTTTGACTTAAATTTTTTAAAAAGATTATCTTTCTCTGCAAATTTATAACCACCCATTTGAATTCAAGAAAAATTAACAACATAAAATATCAGCAAACAAAATCAATATAAACCAAAATACATAAATCTTTCGAACAATTTAAAGTAGGGCGTCGAAATAGTGTTGATGAGAAATTAATCAAATCCTCCCAGAAATTACATACAACCCATTTTCATTCATGAAAATAAATTATGGAAAAACACACATGTGAACAGCAGATACAAATATTCTTTTATAAATTTTAAATTGATCATGTTGTTTCTCTTGAAGAAGCAAAACTCTGCAAATAATTAATATCCTGATATGAAAGATATTCCTGAAGAGTTAATGTTTTTAAATAACGATTTGTTGTTGATTCTGAAGTAACACAACATTGTTAATATTCTAAAAGAATATTAATTGCTCCAAAAGTACATGATATTACAATTTTATTATTCAAGAAGAATATTGATCAATTTCTGAGTAAAATCACGAATTATAATTTTCAATATTTCAAAAGAATATTGATATATTAATCTTAAAAATGCACATATATGGCTCTCGAAGAGCTAATGTTTTGAAATAATAGTTCGTTTTTGTCCCTGAAGTTGCACAACATTATAATTAATATTCTTAAAAAATATTTCTTGCTTATAAAGAGCATGAATTATAACTTTCAATATTTCAGAAAAATATTGACATGTTGTTCTTTAAAAAGTAATAATAAAATATAACGTGCTCTGAGGATATCATATTAAAATTTCCATTAATATTTTAGTTAGATTTTGCTTGCTCTCGAAGAGCATAATAATATAAAATCTAACATAAATTATTTTTAATCTTGAAAAGTAAATCTTTATATAACTTATTACACTAAACAATAATATGTTTTTATTCTTGAAGAGTATCGTATTATTTTGAAACAAAATACAATTCAGGCATTTAAATATTCCGGAAGATTATTGTAGAATTTTTGAATCAATTAATACAAATCAATATTCTTGAAAATTATTGTGTTGCTATGAAAGAAGTACAATTTTATATTTATTAATATTCTTGAAAAATATCATGTGGTTATTTTTTAAAAATCACAATTTAGACATTTCAATTAAATATTGTATTGATCCCGGAGAATTGTATTTTTAATTAAATTGTTTCTATAGAAGCAATAATTTGTTTATATCAATATTCCTAAAAGCTGTTATTTTGAGACTCCAAAAGAATCAATATTGTGTGTTAAGAAGATATAAACTTACTATTGTTAATAATTTATTCTTCACTAAATAAAAAAGAAACTCACTAAATTTGTGATAGTGTTTCTTAATTGGTACACTATACTAATTCTAGGGACTATTTTGATAAATATTATTTTGAACCAGAAGTTTAATAACTCTTATATTTTATTGTTTAGCATGTTTAGTTAGACCATCACTGGACCAACAATGATGCGAAATTAAAAATCAAATGGATATTTAACAAAAAATCAGAAGATTTTTCAATCTAAAGAGTTCATACATGATGTTTGTTCTTAAAAATTGGTCATTGATCGCCACTAGCTAAAATAAGAACTGAATTTTGTATATTTCTAAAAAATAATTAGGGTGGGAGTCCATCACCGTCCACATTGACCATCTAGATATTATTTATATCTAATAGATTTAATAAATATACTAGATGATTGCATGATGTTCGCAACTTTAAATTTGCGAAATTATTACTCAAATTTTAAATTACGAGTATAATTTTTAGATTATACAATCAAGACGATGTGTCTTGTAAATACTAATGATCGTAAATTTCAACCTTTTGATAAATGTTAGCCGAGATGTCGATAAATAGTTTAACACTATTACTTGTTAAGCTCCTCTAATTAATTTAATTGAGAATAAAGTACTTCTCATTTTTGTTTAGGAAAGGCTATTACGCATCATGTCAATATCATAATTCTCCATGTTATAATTGGTTTATGATCAAATCTTAAATTTTTTCTTCTAGTTATTTTGGTAGTGCAGTACATGCAAAATTAATATACCACAATGCAATGAGATGGAATATAAAGAATGTTGAGAATAAATGAATAGTTTGAACCCTTTATACAATATTACAAGCCCTAAAATGTGATATTTTATTAACAATTTGACTAGATGAATCTCTCAGCATTAGTGGGAGGAATTAAAAAGTTAGAAATAATGTACAAATACATCGTTATCAAAATTCTCGCAAAATATAATCTAAACCAGAAGTTCGAAAGATAATTTATTTAAAAATATTTACTGACCAAAGAGATCAACAACGTCTCACACATCGCTTTAAATGATCCAACTTGAATTAACGTCCCAAAGGATAATTAGTTAATATTATATTTGATAAAATTATGTCATGCTTGAAGCATAATGATATTCGATTCTAATATAAAAATCTCCAAACAAAAAGGAGCAGTTATCGAAGATGGTCACATTAAGGAGGCATATATTCTTAATGAGTATTTAAGCAAAACAAATTATAAAATCTTAGAAGAGGTTCCGATATCTAATATATTGAAATTTGAGATATCTCAATAAATTATGTCGTCATGAGAAAAGAAATAGAATCTTGTCGAAAACACTTTGCTACGTGATGTACTGCATCATATTATGAATAACGAAGAATCGAAATTAATTCATCGAAGTATATCGATTGAAGAAATAATTGTCCAAATAAATGGACGCAATCCTAGTAAATTAAATTTACTAGGGAAACCTGAAGTTTCTGGATCTGCAGTCCAAACACCTGAAGGCGCATACTTATGCGAAATGAAAATAAAAAAAAGTAAAGTCTTAATATGAATTGTATGACTATTTACATAGTGAATTTCGTGAAGACTTGTGTAAATAGATAAATTATCGTGTGGTAAATATAATCACAAATCTCTACCTTATTAGCATAACAATGCATGAAATTTGATATGCATATAATAAATATGATTATAGTCAATTTTATAAAAATTTAATACTATCCTTAAAGGATTTAATATCCTTAAAGTATAATCCAAGTGATATCATCATGAGGTGAAGTAAATACGCGTTGTACTTTTTTTACCTTGACCAAGATTTTGTGCTATTAGATTTTCCATGCAAGGTTTTTAACGAGACATTTTTGTAGCGTACTAAAAATAATAATGTATTTTTTTTCCTTCATTAGAATTTTTCCCACAAGGTTTTTCCTAATAAGATTTTAACGAGGCGTGTTCTTTATGTAATGATGTCCTTAACCTACAAGACATTTACCCTAAAAAGTATACTCTCGTATGTATGAGACTCACGAAGAAATCAATAAAAGTTACTTTCTGAATGATCATGTTACTACCTACAATTATCAAAAGTTGATAAAACATCTTATTTGAAGACGGTATTATTTGAAAACTATACATGACAACATGAGATATGCTTCACCAAAAATTGTAGTATTGAAGGCATTGATGTACAAGACATGGATCGCCTAATAATTTTTTTTTTTATACTTATTGAAAGCAGAGGAAGTAGCTGTACTTTTTTTCCGTTGATCAAGTTTTATCCCACTTGATTTTCTTGACAAGGTTTTAATAATGCATCATTTTATTACTCCAAACTATTTGTTTCCTTTTTTCATTGAGTAATATCATGTAGCCCTACTGGAGTTAATACCCTAGTTTAAGTGGAACTAGATGATAGACTAAATAAAATGTGAAATTAAATTACTTATTTAATTTATCTATCATTTAACACTACATTAACGCTACCAAACTGAGGTTGTAATTCCAGTAGTACTAAATAACATTATTCTTTTTTCATTTGTTGGTATTTTTGTCCAATCGAATTTTTGCCAAATAATTTTTCAATGAGATAGTTATTATGCAAATAATCATCAAAGGAGGAGTGTTGTAAAACCATAAAATAAATATTGATGATTATGTAGTATTATCATCATGCATAAATAAATTTTATTTATTTTAGGGATTATATTTCATTCCAATTGTAACTCTCATTTTAAACCCTATATATGTCTTAATTTTTAATATATAGAGTAATTATGGATAAAATTGTCAATATTGTAAAACTATAAAATAAATATTGATTATTATGTTGTTTTATCATCATTCATAGATAAGTCTTATTTAGTTTAGCGAATTTATTTCATTCCAATTGTAACTCTCATTTTAAACCCTATATAAGTCTTAATTTTTAATAAAATACACGTTGGAATTTTGACTCATTTATTTGCTCTCATTTTCTCTCTAGCTTATAACATTACATAAATTTTCATTCAGAATACATGTTAGCCATGTAACTTTATATTAATGTAGTGTGCAATAGTTTCTATAGTTAAAATAAAAAATCGGACCATAATCATTTGATTCTCGACTATATGAACTAGAGTCGATCATTTTTAACTACAAGTGAATCAAACTAACTATAATTTAGTCCAATTTTAATTCAGTCCAGATAGCTGAAAAAAAAAAACCGTACATGTACAGTAAACCAGTAAATTATAGTTTATACACGAAAGCCACATTTTTTGTAACGTACTTGAAACCCACGTATTAATTGTTCGCACATGCCCTGGCAATACCATTGTTACCTGGATAATACACACACATTTTGTTTAATTCTATGCCATGTAACTCAGTTGACTCGTACATTGTACCGTCCGATGTTTAGTTTCGATTAGCACCTGGAATTACAAAGGGGCGTGAGTTGGGAGCCAATTCGGCTCGGCCTCGATCAGATTGTCTTCGACCTGTTTGGAATGACTTTTTAATTATTTTAATTATGTTAATTTTGTTTAATTCTCTCGTGGTCAGTATTTTCGGGACTTTTTGACTTAGAGGGTAGTTTTGTAGTTTTGAATTGGTTTAGGTTCTATTTTGTTCCGGTGTTAAACAACTTTATTTTCAGTTTAAGGGTTTGGTTGGTTTAGAACAAAACTTGATACTTGTTTTGAATTTGCAAACCAATATTAAGTTTTTGCACGGAAATTCTTTGTAGATTATTTTTTGTGTAGACGTGACCTATAGATACATAGATGATAAAAAAATGTGACATTTTAAAAGGAAGTTCGTGCACGAATTAACCAGTTAGATGGATATTTGAAGAACAATCTTCAATGGTTTTATTCATAACAAAAAGAACCAAGTTATAATAAAATTCTAACTCCCTATTTTGGTATCATTTATGCTGCTTCTGCTTGCAATAATTGGTATCAAAAACTGGTCTATGCTCATGATGATGGATATAGGAGTACATGCCAGAGGTCGTGGTGCCTAGTTTGATAATTGAGACTGTAGAGATGAATTATATAAATCTGTTACTAACTTGAGGCCTTGGGACAACAGGCGGCCATACTGGTTGTTTATAAACAATAGATGGCGAGTGACATTTACGGTTATAGGAGAGGCATGAGGTGGTGATCGTGGGGTGCACATTGCGGTTGGGCAAAGTTGGTGCAATGCCAGGGTTAGTCGTAGGCCTGATTGCATGGAAAAAATTGTTGGTGGGGAACCCAATGATGGTGGGTGTTGTGATGGGTGTGGGGGCAGGCAATGCACTCCTTAATTCATTGTCCAATGAAGTTGAGATGCATTTTGCTTCATTGAAGAATAAATAATGGAGTTCATTGTCACATAAACTAGTGATAATCACCAATGATGTCGTAGCATTCTCAAAACAAAATTCTAATTTTACCCTACATGAATTTTTTATAACTTATTCCAATTTTTTATCGATCATTATTAAACTACATATCAATAACATATTTTCAGTTTAAGGGTTTTGTTGGTTTAGAACAAAACTTGAGACTTAGTTTTGAATTTGCAAACTAATATTTGAGTTTTTGATCAAAAATTCTTTGTTGATTATTATTTGTGTAGACGTGACCTACTGACACATAGATGATAACAAATACGAGGTTATAAAAGGAATTTCGTGCGCGAATTGACCATTTAGTTGGATATTTGAAGAACAATCTTCAATGATTTTATTAATTAAAAAAGAACCAAGTTTGAATAAAATCCTAACTCCCTATCGTGTTATCATTTACGCTTCCGCTTGCAATAATTGGTATTAAAGACTGTCGACGATCCTAATGATGTATCTAGGAGGGCATATTATAGGTCGTGGTGCCTGGTTTGATAATGGGGACTCTAGAGATGAATTAATATAAATCCGTCAATAGTTTAGGCTTTGGAACAATAGGTGACCATACTGGTTAACTTGTTCATCAACAAGTTATCAAAATTACAAAATTATCAAAATTTAGTAACTCATCCAATGATTCATTCATGAAGTACTTCGCTCGCGAACTTGATTAAATGTTGAGTTGAACACGTTTCTTTTTCTAGAAAAAATAGCAAAACATATGAATGTCATTTTAATCAGCGTTCCAAAAAAATGCGTTGGATGACATTTAGGCGCGCTTTTTAGAATACTAGGCGTCGCCTAGGCTCAAGGCACTTTACATGACAGTAAGTACGAATTATGCGGTAGCAGTTGACCGCTTAATGTCCGCCCGACATAAAAATGCGTTAGACTACTTTTAGACGCGCTTTTTAGAATAATAGGCGTCGCCTAGGCTCAAGGCACTTTACCTTGATAGTAAGCACGAATTATGTGGTAGTAGTTGACCACTTAATGTCCGCCCATACCTAGGGGTACTTTATTAATTTTTTTTATTTGTTCATTCTTTAAATACCTTTTATTTGACTTTAGTTTGTTAATTTTTTTATTTATTAAATAATTTTATTTGACTTTACTTTCAAAAATTTAAATGACTTTATATGCACAAAAGTCAAATTTGACTTTATCCAATAAAGATTTAAATAAAATTTAAGCTATTGTGCTATCTATATTATGTAATTACAATTTTGAGACTATCTTTTTATTGAAAATTTTGAAAGTATGTATGAAATTTCCATAAGGGTGTGTTTGATAATACCCTTTTTCCATAGAAAATGGAAAACGTTTTCCATTTCCACCCAAATGTAGTGTTTGATAGGATAAATTTTTCATAGAAAATTTTTTCTACCCCCACCCCTCACACGCCCATTTTCCTTCAAATTGTGGAATATGTTTTCTTTAGGTTTTGGTGAGAAATTGTTTTCCAGCCTTTTTTTTAGGCAATCGAAAAATATTGTAGACATAATGGTAAAAAAAAATTATCATTTTATTGATAATTTCCATGTAAAACAAATCCAAACGAATGATATTCGGTATTTTTTTTAAAATTTTTTAAATTTAAAAAAATATTTTTTTTTTTGCAATTGGAACAAATGCTAGACTCAATGGTAGAAAAAATTATCATTTTAATGGACAATTTTCATGAAAAATAAAGCCAAACGGATATCAAACTTTCAACATTTTCTAGGTAAAAAATTATACCAATCAAATACAATTAATTACAATTCCCAGTAAAACAATTTCTAGGCAATTTAATTCCCTGGAATTCATTTTCTTTTCATCTATTTTCCACATTTACAATCAATCGGACCCTAAATTTATTATGTATATTTTATAATTTTAGATAATTGGTATGTATTATTTTAATTATTAAATAATTTTTAGAATGATTAAGTATTTAAAATAATAATAAAAATAAGTAACGTTTTTATGCTTTTTGAAACACTGATTTTAATAAAGTTATTAGTCTTCTACCATGTAGATATCATCCTTTCAATATAATGTCATGTTGAACTATTTGATCAAAAAACTTAAATTATCTTAGTCGAAAACATTTATATTGCAAGTTGATGATACTAAAAAAGCTGAAGCCATAGTGGTGATGGATGTACTTATACAGTTATACTGATGCAATTTTTGGAATCTCCACAATACTAAACAGCATACAATCTTTCATGCCCTTAAAAATATATACATCTTGATGCTAGAAAAATTTCATGTTGAGCCAAATAGGATAATAATCTCACGTTGAATTGCTTCATCTAGAAATTTAAATTGTCAGAGACCGAAAATTTATATTGCTAGTTGAAGCCATGGTTGTGGAGGTACTTATACTGATGCAAAACATCGTACAATCTTCAAATTTTCACAATGTTTAACATCGTACAATCTCTCATGCCCCTAAAAATATATCACATATTTTGAGGCCATCATATAAAAAATAAATATTAAGCCCCAGTTTGGTGATGATTGAAAGTTGATGAAATATGTGGTTAAAAAGTTATGGATCCCATTAAATATGTAATTAAAATGTATTGTTAACTTTGATTTATCCATACCAAACATGGGTTAAATTCCAAAAAGAAAAATATAATAATTTGATCCCAATATAAATTTCCAATGAAATGTGAAGATGTATTACTATTGAGAATGTCGAGGTGTGTCTTACAATGCCCCGTCAGTAGTTGATAAGTGTATTTTACACGCTTATTTATAATTTTAATCTTAAAAAATTATGATTTATTTGAGCGAATTTCTACCTAATCATGTAAAATTAAGTGATTTGTAGGAAACGTTCGAGATGGAGCGCAATTGATACAAAAAGTGGTGCTTTTGAGCTTAACTGAAGATTAATTTAGGCTTTTGAAGATCGTTTAGGGTTGCAATTAATCAATTGGAAGATGTTATTTGAGCAATTGGATGAATACATGAGATTCAGTACAAAAAATTGATATTTGAAAAGTTTGGGGGATAAAAATAGAAGATTTGAAAAGTTTGAGAACTAAACTACAAAAAGTGAAAATTAGACCACGGGTGGACCTAGGTTTGCAAATCAGTGGCCCACCCGCAGCCAATACTTTACCTAAATGTCTCGGGTAGCGGGGGTTTGCAACTCGAGGCTGACTTTAAGCATTTTTACATATTTTTTTTTTTTTATTTTCTAGTCTTTTTGAGTTTGTTTGGGATGTGAACTCTTCTAAAAAGTCTAATATTATATAAATACCGAAGGGGAATGAGAAAAAATGTTTCACAACTTGAGAATTGAGAAAAATATCGAATAAAGAAAGAAATCAAGGGTTTGAAGCATTTATTTGGGGCAAGAAGATTATCTAGGTGTAAGATTCATCAATTTCTCTACATCTTAATTCAAACTCAAGGATATACTCAATTATTATTTTATATTTTTCTTCATTTATTATGCATAGCTAAACTTTTTGTAGGGTGGACAATATAGTTTATTGAGACCATTCAATTCAATTTTCAAGATTCTAGTTTTCAATTTCATATGAGTTGATTTTATTTATAGTGTTTAATGCTTGAATTACTTTCCCAAAAATTCATTGATCTTGTGAATCTATTACGAGTTGAGAGTTGAATTTTAGGTTTAGACCACTTAGTAAAATTCAGGAATTAATATAAAAGTGTAGAGATACATGTTCTAGTTAATGTGGTCATTGCATGGATTCTTAGAGATTTAATGTGTTTAACTAAAATGTATCCGAATTCACATAGAGATATGAAATGAATTTAGTTAAATAGAATCAATTTGAACCCGAGAAAGCTAAGTTAAATATTTTAGAAGAATTCAACTAGGTAAACTTAATCAATTGTTATAAAATTTGGTGATTGATATTAAGAGAATATTTATGGTGAACTAATGAATCTTAACACTTAAACCAACATATAAAAAATAAATAAATCAACTTTTATTATTTTCGTACATTGAAAATGAAAAATCATAAAAATAAAAGAAATGCCTTCTTTTCAATCGGATCGAAGTAATTTAACCAATTATTAAATTAAAGTTCTCGTGGGAACGATAGTTCAGACTCTTAGGTCCACTTTATTACTTGTTCTGATATGTTGTAACGTCCCAAGATTCTTAAAATTCGAAGCGTTACAAGAAAAATATTTTTAGTTGGGGCTCTTTAATATTAACAAAATAAATTGTAACTATTAAAATTTTTGGATTTTGAAATAAATAAAAGTTATGGTAGATATTTGTCCATATATACTTAGACAATTATGGTGTAATTTGATTTTGGAAAACATATTGAGAAAATTCAGCAACTATCGATTGCGCAACAACGGAGAGAAAAATATGTTTGACCTAGTAAACGTTGACTAAAATTTATGAAAATTTAACACAGCCTATAAAACTCATATATGTACAATATAAAAAAATTTAGGGTCTCAACTATGATGTTTGAGGTACGAAAATATTTTTCAACTATGCTTAACAGTAATTTCGAAACTGACTCGACACAGTCTACTAAAACAAACATAACTTTTTCTCTAGGTAATATTTTAAGATAATTCCCAAGACCTCTACTAGAAGACTCGTAACATTTCGAACCCCTTTTATTTCAATCTAAAACATGCACCGTAGCCCAAGTTATACCATTTCTAACTAAGATGGCAGAATCTGAAAATTCAATTCACCGGTAATTAAACTTCATGCATAATCAATCCAACATTTCTAAGTTATAGTTGATATGCAATGTATATAAAAACTAGACAAAATAGACAATTAAACATTTTTAAAAAATTTCATCTAAGTGATCGTAAGAGATTTACATAATTGGAAATTTTACTAGAAAGTTAAAGAGTATTTGAAATCGTCGAGCACTTGCCTCTATGTCAAACAACTGCCATGCCTTGAATTAACCTATAAATTTTGTACGGAAGAGTACCACAAGTAATAATCAGTAGGAAACACTTAAGTAAATGATAAAAAATTACACACACACACACACACACACATATATGTACGTACGTATGTATGTATGTATGTAGGTATGTTTTCTAGAAATGCAAATTTTTGTTATTTGTGTCACCATCAATTGCAAAGTGAATCGGTGATCAGGTAGTCCACTTACTCTTAGGTTTTGATACCCCCTTTCAAGTAACAAAAATCATCTTTTCATCTCTTAATTAAACCACTAAATTGTGCTTCCATCATAAGTAACATAATAACACGTTTAATGCAAATTGAAAACTAATAAGTTTTACTTCACTTACAAAAGTGCCACAAACACCTTACCTTAAATACTTAGAGTTTGAATACGATTTTTGCATCCAATTTGAAATAAAATGAAGTGTACTCTTAGCCTCTCCTTCAAAAATAAGTTTTACTTCACTTACAAAAGTGCCACAAACACCTTACCTTAAATACTTAGAGTTTGAATACCATTTTTTGCGTCCAATTTAAAATAAAACGAAGTGTACTCTTAGCCTCTCCTTCAAAAATTTTCAAATTCAAGGTGCTTTAAGTCTATGGGAAAGGGCGAAATAATTTTATGTAAAAGTGTAATAGTTGGGAAGAGAACGTGGCTTTAGGGGTTGTAAAATGTTGTTGCTTATCAAATACAAAATGAAGATGGTAATTTGCAGTATCAAAATGGGAATAAAAACAGATATAAGTGGCATATAATTATGTGTATAAATGAGATTTATGAGGTAACGTGCAGGTAAGTTTTGCAATTGAAATGACTATTTTTCTTTAATAATTATCATAATGGGTTTTAAATGATTGAAACGGTTATGACATTTAGTAGATAGTAAAAATTTAAATGAACTGCCTAGGGGAGAAAAAGAAAAGTCAGAATGAGGGATAAGAAGAAACTAAAATACATGGCTGAATAGATGGAAGTTATTTGAAAGGCAAAAATCATGTTTAAGGGTTATTTGACATAAACAATAAGTGTATCTAAATTTTTAAAATTTCAAGAACTTAACACATACGCCGATTAATATAAAATATGTCATCACAAACATTTAAAAGAGATTCGACACCTTAAAAAAAAAAA
>CAIGRP010063961.1:0-13744 GCA_903798385.1 Fraxinus cuspidata | reverse complement strand
ACGAACAAATATTTTTGTGAACAGAACTTCTACCTATTTCAATTGAAATTGCAAAGAGAAACTGTTGAGGAATATGGAACTTCACAAATCCTGGTATGATTAGTCACAAGGAGATTTTTGCAAATTTAAGAAGATTAAGTAGACCCCAAATTCATGTGTGAAAACTTTGATTTGAAAGAACAAGCAAAAGTGATCATCGCCACACGAAGTAACAATGAATTGGACACTTAAAGCTAAAGAATGAGTTTCCAGAGCTTTTGCCAATTAAAAATTCAATTATCAAGTATGTCTTCGAATCCAACAGGAAAACCTGAAGAATTTTCTTGAATAGTAGTTTGGATTGATTGATGACAAAAATTAGCTTATTGTGGAGCAACACATGGAAAACTCATTAAATGTCCTACGACCATCTCTAGTTGTCTACACCAAAATTGGTGTAATTTGGTATAATCTATACCAAATTTGGTGTTAAACCATTGGAAATGAACTAGAATATTGCATTTATTAATAAATTGAAAAATACATTCAACATAATACCGCAATTAAAAAAATTACATTTAAAGCACAAGAAAAATTAATTTATTGTTGAAATAATTATTACATATTAGTTGATTAGAATTTTAAAAAAAAATTTAAATAAAATTAACTATCTTATTAAAATAATTATAAATCAATTAATACTAAAATATAAAAGAGGGACATAGAAGAAATATTTTTTGTAAAGTGGAAAGAAAGGCAAAATGGAGTTATTGAAAATTCTTATATTTAGGGTAAATGAATAATGTTACACTATTCATTGCACTATATTTGACCCATCATTGGAGATGCCCCAATAGTCTTGTTCTTTTATGATTTATTTGTCCATGGTATCTCCATGTAGCCCATATTTCAGTGTATGGTAAATTAAATAGAAATTGATTTATTTTTCTTTTTATAATGAGAAATATTGAAGCGAACTTTTTCGTTCATTCTCAAACATATTTACAATTCAAAAGATCTTTTCATTCTAAAATTCCACTCACCTTAAACTGTAACTTGAGTTGGGGTTTTTGGTCTTGGTATGCATAATAAAGGGAAAAATGCATAACTACAAGACTATAATAATCATATTTCACAAATAATAATCTTATAAAATATTTTCACAAATTAGGTTGAAATTTCAATTTATATATATATATATAATTATGAGATAATTATTCATTGCCGCATTATTTACACAAAACTTAATCACAACTGGTCACAATTAATATGGACTTTGTCATAGAAAGTCATTATAAATAAGTCCACACACACCGCAGACTAACACCACAATACATACAGTTACAATAGATTATAATTAACATGGATTTGATCACAATTAACATAGATTTAGTTACAAGGGTCATCACAAATAAATTCGCACACACTTCAGACCAACACTACAACTCATCAACACCGCAACCAAAAACAGCTGGTGAGTCGATAAATTGAACAAGGAACTCCTACCACCTCCTACTCCAACGTAGTACAATCACTACCTCATGCACTACATCACCACTGCCACCACCCACAATGCACCACAACTGCCACCACCATGAAAATCTTGTTCTTCAACGGCACGAAAGAGAGGCAATTGAGATCTAGTCTGACAAAGCGTTTCAAATATAATTTTTGCTGTGATCGTTGTTGACATTGGTCGAGGGTAGGGTTGAGAGATAGAGAGTGAGAGATTATGTGTATATATGGGGGGTAAGATGATAATCATTTTTTTATAATGTGTATATGTGTACAGGTCATGTGTATAAATTAGTTGGGGTGGGTGTATTTGTTTTTTAAAAATATAATTAAAACCTGATATATGAAATTATGAATATGTTCGAGAGCCATTCTTAGCAAATTTTTAGTAAAATTCTTATCGTTATACAGTAAAACCAAGCCAATTAGAATTTTGATATTGGAGTCTATAATTATGGCTCCAACGGCCAGAATTTTGATTGAAATCAGGCAAGAATTGCGCCCAAACAAGCACTATAATTAATTCACCTTATTTATGAATAGTAATCTTTATATCTAGGGTTTTGGGTAATTTTACCTAATAAAAGTCTCTTAAAACCACAACTTAGTGAAATCGTGATTCATTCCTATTAATTATTTGATTTCTACTTCGTTAACCATTTGTTACATTATTAGTTAGTTTAAGTTAATATCCAAAAAACTGTATTAGCAAAGTGTTTAGAGTTAATTTAATTTGGTATTCAATTAATTATTATGAGAATGATAATATGTATTCCTAAGGTTCAACTTCAACTTACAAATTTTTTAGTCAAAAATGGAGTCATCAATTTTGCATTGAAAAATTGGGACAAAAATCTTGATTGAGATTTCCGATGTGCAAAGCATATAATCTCCATCATATTACTTCGTCTCTTCCTCACCTAACTTAAAATCTCGTCAAACTTCCCCATAAATTCAGCAAATTTTATTCTATTCTTAAATGGACAAATTTGCCCTGGAAAATTTGAGATACCAGAGCAGAACCCACTAAGTCACTACGAAGTACAACTCAAGTTCGACATTGTGCAACATAACGATGCAGTTCCTTGCTCTGGAAGCATAAAACTGTACTGGTAACATTATTTCTAGGGCTTCCACAAATTGGTCCCACCGTTTGAAACTAAATAAAGACCATTGTATTGTCGTTTCATACAACATTGAATTTTCAAAACAATCTCAGCCTTTAATTTTTTTCCAACCTTTGACTCTTAATCAGCCGTCCGATCATCTGGAAAATTTCATTGGAGCTACCCCAACTGACAGTTTATTACATATGAGTCACCCAACCTTGATTTACTTTAACTTGATCATCTAACATTATATATTATGAATTTCACATTTCGTATTGATGATATCCATAACCAAGATTAATGGCCAGTCACATGGCTAATGGAGTATGTAATGTGAAACTTTTTTATACTAAACTAGCAAACAAATTTCTGAATAAAACATATAGAAATTAAGCATATGTTTGAGCTTAATTTTTTATTTTTTTTTTTGTTGAAAAGGGATTTTGCATTAAGGTGCGTTTGATTGCTAGTATGAAATTTGTATAGAAATAAATAAATTTTAAACAATTGAATTGTCTAAAACTTATTTGTATGGAAATTATAAATTATTGTGTTTGATTGATTTATTTTCCTATCTATAAAATATCATATTTTCCCATTTTTTATTGGTGAATAAATGTGAGGTAGAAATAGAGAGTGAATTACTTGAAAAATAAAAATCATCACTTACCAAAGAAAATGTTTTTTTTTTTTAAGGAAAATATGGTTACATGACCAAAAGTTTGAAAAATATTTTTCATAGAAAAAATTATCAATCAAAACCTCAAAAAGTAATGATTGGATGAAAAAATAATATTTTCCATGAAAAATAAAAACAATCAAACACACTTTTAGTGAATTTTTAGAGAATGTGTGATTAAAAAGTAGAAAAAAATTAGTTTACATGCAAAATATTTTATTAAAAGAATGTATAGTTGAAAATGAATTAAAAAAAAAAAAGATAGCGGAGCTTAAACATGAGATAATAATAAACAACAAATAGTCACACATTCTCTAGCCACTTGGTACTAATCGATAATTTGGCTACACTTACAAGCGGAACAATAAACGAAGGCAAAAGTATAAATTGAGTGATGAATATGAAACAAATTGTAATTAGACAACCAATATGAAATAAATCTATAAGTCGAGTGACGTTGGACGAAATTTCGGCCCGGAATATCTCTCCCCTCCCTGCCCATATATTGTTCCTCAATCCCTCTCCTTGCCTCCAACAATTCCTACTGCATTTTTCACTGTATTACTGCAAGAACTCTTCTCTTACTCGCCGATGCAAATCACAAAAACATTATCTTGATACTTATTCATCTTTTCTTTGAATCATGGCTGTGGATTTTCTCAGTTATGCAAGCATAAACGAGCAAATAGCCTTGCAAGATCACCAACACCATAACCAGATGCTAGACTACACAGAAATCTCTGATTCAAATGTTTCCAAGTTTAGAAAATCCATTTCTATGCACAACCAGATCGGCCACGCCCGCTTCCGCCGCTCCACTGCCGCACCACTTCAAAATCAACCTCAATCTTCCGCCGTCCCTCCTCCTCCGCCGCCTTCGAGTTCTGGGTTCTATCAAAATCTTCTTTATGGGTCTCCGGCGCCGCTGGTGACTCTTGATTCTACGAAGCATTGCATGGTGGGTCCCACTCCTTTCAACGAGGGTTTTAGCACATCGCCGGAAATGTCGACGTCTGGGAATACGTCGTCTTTGACTTTCGTTTCGTCGATCACAGGCGAAGGGAGTGTGTCCAACGGCAAGAGTGGGTCTCAACAATCTACGTTCTTGATTAAGGCGGCGCCGCTTGCCTCCTCCGTGAAGCCTTCCGTCTCCGGGAAGATGTGCCATGAACATGAAGGATCCGATAATGTATCCGGCAAGACCTCCGGTTCCGGCAGCTGCCACTGCAAAAAGAGGTAGGCAGATAAGTTTACTATTCAACGTTATTTATTTCCAATCAAACCACGTAACCTATATTTGTGTTTCAATTTAGTCACCAAATTTGTCTTTTCATTTCAATCTGATTTTTAATTGTTACTAAAATTAACAAATTTAGTGATTTGACTATAAGTTTAGACAAACTTTGTTGCTAAAATTGTAAGTTGGGTAATGAAATCTGTTAACTAAGAATTTCTTGAGTTCTACTTTTACATATAGTTATAGATGAAAGGGGAATATAAATTAAAATTAGGGGATCATTAAGAAAAATTATGTTTATTTACCTTAATGGCACTGCTGAACAGAATTAAGTGCTTTCGATTAAAATCCAATTAAAATATCAAGTCAAAGTCAACAATTAATTTTAATCACACGTTACTACGCCTTTTGTCAAAATCTACTGAAAAAACTGATTTTAACATTTACCAAACGGGTGCTAAAGAAGAAAAGTGAGTTAAAATATTTTTCCAATACTATTCAATTGTTCTGACTCTAAAATTTTGTATGTTTTGCGTAGAAAATATCGGCTGAAGAATACAATTAGAATACCCGCAATTAGCTTGAATAGCGTCGATACGCCACAGGACGAGTATTCATGGAGAAAGTATGGTCAAAAGCCGATCAAGGGCTCCCCCTACCCACGGTAATTATCGTGCACCATCACTCTCCCCAATAAGAATATCCAAAATAGAGGCTACAGAGCAAAGTAATCACATTTTCTTTGAATTTTCAGGGGTTATTATAAATGTAGTACTGTAAAAGGATGCCCAGCAAGAAAACACGTGGAGAGGGCAAGTGATGATCCGACGATGGTGATCATTACATACGAGGGGGAGCACGGGCATATGTAAGGCGCAATGCATCAGAGCACTGCTCCAATCACCGATGCTCGTTTCGACTCAAAGTAAGGGAGGATTGAAAAATAGAGGGAAAGGAAAGGACCATTTTGCAATTTATAGATAGTTGTGGGTGTTGGGTTTTCATGTAAATTACTGTAGTCATAGAGGGCAGAAATGACCAGGAATTGTGAAATTTCTACACGACTCATGTTCATAAATGGTATCCACGTAAGTCACGAGTGCTACTTACTTATTCGTTACTTATTTTTATTTATTTATAAATAATTGACAAACATGCTCGTCTTGCTGAAGTGCTAGAGTTGACGTAACGTGAACTTTTTTAATTTATGTAATTAAAAGTAGCTAATTAGGTAAACGATATAAGTGGTTGTTTGGATTTAATTATAAGTACATTATAACAAATTTCGAGCTTTCTAGGCAAACCTTGAGTTTGTTCAACTGCTTAATTTTAAACATGCATGATTTTTTATTCGTTAGTTTGAAATATCATTTTAATGACAATTTGAATCTTGATTGCAAACGAAATATCGAATCACGTCATTCTCATATTGTACTTCATTTAATTAACTTTTTTTTAAATTTTAGAAACACCTATAGTTTTTTCAAAAAGAGTGTAATGTTTTGGTAAATGACGCGAGTCTTTCATAAAGACTAGTCGATTTTTGCAAATGACCAAATTCTGTCAAATAGATTGAAGTTAATTCTATTAAACAACTCGAGTTGTGTTTAAATGCTATATATTCATAAACAGCATAAATTATCTCAAACATTCATTTCAAAGGCACAAAAAACACTATTTTTCAAATGTATTAGTAAATTAAATTCATTACATTCATAAACAACATAAATTATATAAACGAAGTGCAATATGTGAAAAGAAACATTTGTTTCTTTAAAGCGTTCATAGATACAAAATGGTACTTCATCTACCTTTCATACAAAGAGAAATCAAGATTGCATATGTTTTTCACTTTATGATTGAATAAGAATTTGCCAACATAAAGAACTATAAATTGGGTTTGTCCGAGCCTCATTTTTTGTGATAATAGATTTTTTAATAGTGATTTTTTTTTTGGGAGATTATTTGTGATTAAAAAATAGAAAATATATTTTTGATTTACGCGTAAAAGTATTTTATTAAAAAATGTGGTTAAGATGAATTTGAGAAAAGTGAGGTTTCAAATAATGTAGCTCAAATATGGGCTGATTTTCTTAAATAAGAAAATTATTACAAGGTTAAAAATCTAAAATTTACATAACAATTTGCTTGTGATTCTAAGTAATATAATTGTATCCCATCTTCGAAAATTAATTTGGCTTGGCTCCAAATGTGACAACTCGGTTCACATTCTTTAAAATAGAATTCTTTTTTTTTTTGCATGATCTTGTATTGTCACTGCACAAAAAGTTCTAACGAACATTGAGATGACATTTGAAAGGCTCGTCCAATCGTTTCTCATTGAATTTTGTTTTCTTTTTTATTTTGACCATTTGTATGATCTTGATCCAAATCTGATTCAATATTTTGATTCTCCACTCCACTCCACTCCACTCCACTCGTTACTGTCTCACGTTGATGTCCAAGCCAATTTGAATAGTTGTCATGATGTTTGCAAATAAGTCTACTCATTATTAACCTGTCATTAGCTGGACCATGTTGAGAGTTGGATAGAATTGCCGACCTTTCCTGCCCATTAAGATTATCAAGATTCTTGATTTAAACTAATAGAGCGGCTCATAATTCCTTAAAGAAGAGAGAGAGAATAAAAAATGCATTTTATTGTTAGGGTTCTTCTCTCTCTCTCTCTCTCTTCACGCAAACACACACTGATTCAGTCCGATTTCACTAACAGAGTCGGGCGTGATCTCTGATTCAAGAACCCTTCATTTTTACTTCGAATTTTCTGTGAGTTTCTTTCTTTCTCAACGACCCTTTTGATATGACTTCGAGTTGATTTGACTGTGAGTTTTGTTGAATTTGTGGGCTTTTGTTATTATCTCTTTTTTGGTCGAGATTTGGGGAAGTTTGTGATAGAAAATAAATGGAAGTGCATTATTTACAAGAACTCAGATTGGTTTTAGTATCTTTTATCTCCTGAAAGGAGGGGAAAAGTAAGTCATAAGCACACAAAAATTCAATCTTTACATATTAAATGTTCTGTTTTGAATCGTTTATGGTCAGATGTTTGAAAATTAGAAGTGGGATTATTATTTTGGTGATTTAATTTTATCTAATGGATAAAGGGTTTGAAAATGTGCTTTCTGCAAGAAAGCTGTTGAAGGCTAGTGTGGAGAAATCAAAGGCATTGCGGTTATCTTTAGTAAAAACTGGGCTCAGATTAGATGAGATTAGCCAAAGATTACCATCTTTGGAAGTCTCGGTCAGGCCAATAATGGCTCAAAGGGAGGCCCTTGGTACGGTTGGGGGTCATATAAATCGAGCTGTCGTCCCAGCGGCTGCAGTTCTTAAGGTTTTTGATGCCATTCATGGACTTGAGAAATCATTATCTGATCCTCAATCTGATCTCCCTGGGTATCTTGGGGTGCTTAAGCGACTTGTGGAGGCAACCAGGTTCCTGGGGGAGAATAGTGGGATGGCAATTCATTGGTTGGCCGATATTGTTGAGTACCTGGAGGATCATAAAGTGGCGGATAACAAGTTTATTTCAGGTTTGAAGAAAGCACTGGAGTGTCTTCGGGAATTGGAGGTGGGGGAGGAGAAGGGTCACCTTGATGGGGGGCTTCTAGAGGTTGCTTTGGACAGGTTGGAGAATGAGTATCGGCGACTTTTGACAGAAAACAGTGTTCCATTGCCAATGTCCTCACCAACATCGCCAGGTGAGCAAGCGTGCATTGCCCCATCCCCTTTACCGGTGGCTGTTATACAGAAGCTGCAGGCTATTCTTGGGAGATTGATTGCAAATAACAGGTCTGACAGGTGCTTTTCCATTTATGTTGAGGTTCGGAGTTCAAATGTTAGGGCAAGTTTGCAGGCACTTAATTTGGATTATCTTGAGATATCAGTCTCTGAATTCAATAATGTGGCTAGCATAGAAGGTTATATAGCTCAGTGGGGCAACCATTTGGAGTTTGCTGTGAAGCACTTGCTTGAGGCCGAGTACAAACTTTGTAATGACGTGTTTGAGAGAATTGGTTTGGATGTTTCGAAGAGCTGTTTTGCTGATATAGCTGCCCAGGCAGGTATTCTTGCATTCTTACAATTTGGGAAAACTGTAACAGAAAGTAAAAAGGATCCTATCAAGCTATTGAAGCTGTTGGATATCTTCGCAGCCTTAAGTAAGCAAAGATTGGATTTCAACCGGCTCTTTGGTGGAGCAGCCTGTGCTGAGATCCAAAATTGGACGAGAGATCTCATCAAGAGGTTGGTTCAAGGGGCTTGTGAAATTTTTTGGGAGCTTTCAGTTCAAGTTGAATTGCAAAGGCATACTCCACCTCCCCCAGATGGTAGTATTCCAAGAGTGGTGACTTTTATTACTGATTACTGTAATAAGTTGCTTGGGGATGACTACAAGCCAATCCTTGCTCAAGTTCTGGTTATTGAAAGAAGTTGGAAGCGCGAAAAATTCCAAGAAGGAATCCTTATAAATGAACTTCTAAATTTAGTTAAATCCATTGAGCAGAATGTGGAGACATGGTCGAGGGCTTATGAAGATGCTGTTTTGTCCTATATATTCTTGATGAACACTCACTGGCATTTATATAAGCATCTGAAAGGCACGAAGATTGGAACCCTATTGGGTAACTCTTGGTTGAGAGAACACGAACAGTATAAGGACTACTATTCTTCTCTATACTTGAGACAGAGCTGGGGTAAACTTCCTGCGCATTTAAGTCGGGAAGGTCTGATTTTGTTCTCTGGAGGGCGTGCAACTGCCCGTGATCTTGTGAAAAAGAGATTAAAATCTTTTAATGAAGCTTTTGACAACATGCATATGAAGCAGTCCAACTGGGTTATTTTGGACAAAGATCTGCGGGAGAAAACGCGCCAGGTTATGATTCAGACTATCGTGCCTGTTTATCGTAGCTACATGCAAAATTACGGGCCTTTGGTTGAACAAGACCCTAGTGCTAGCAAATATGCAAAATATACAGCTCAGTTGTTGGAGAAATTATTAAACTCTCTTTTTCAACCGAAGCCAGTGAAACAAGGCAGTTTAAGAGTAAGGCAGTCAAGTGGGAAATTTAACAACGGCATTGCAGATCAGCATCAAACTCCTCCAACTGTGAAATGAACGCTTCCTAGAAATAACTAAATTGCATAGTTAAAAGAAACACTTAAATAAAGTGCCTTCACATATGATGATTTACTATCTTCTGTATATATTGGCTCTGGGAGGACCTGATAACCAACACGTGTCCTTTTCAAATTAAAATACTAGTCAGCAATTTGGTTGGTTCTGAGCTTAGTTATTATGCGAAACCCGCAAGTGTACGGAATCGTTAACAAGTAATACGTGATAAATTAAGAGTTATCGTCCTACAGAGAATAAATTTCATTCAAGTGTGTTAGTTTTTATTCAGATTCAAAATGAGCAAACAAAAAAGAATTGTGTTTGATAATTATTCTACGAAAACTTGTAAAATTTGAGTTTTGTATTCATATGGAATGAGTGTATTAGATTTTGAATCCGTCTATTGATATCTATTTCAATTCTTGAATTGTAATTTAGTTTCGTTCATGCGTTTTTTACAAATGATAATTGTATTGTAATTAATTTTCTTTTTCAAAACAAATTAAATTTATTCTAGTCACGAACCAAATATATTTCTAATCTGAATTCGAATGATTAGAATTCATTAAATTTTAGATTATTTATATGATTGCACGTGTGATAAATATTATTTCTAACATCTATTGCACATATGTTAATATTATCGTATTCTAAAGTTATTGTGAGTTTTCCAATACTACAACAAGCAATTAATTATCTAACTGGTGGTCAATCAATTAAATAATGCAATGAGTATGCAAAATTAATCAAGAAACGTAAGAAAAAAATTAAACTACTAGTCTTGAATTAAAACAAATAACAAATAGTGTTCATCTTCATCCATACAAAAAGGGTTCTAGCCTAACATGTTAATAAATAAATTACAAAAAGAGTAATAAAAAAATATCACCTGAATCATGAAATAAATCTAAAGAAGTTTCTCTTCAAGTCCAATATTGAATTTTTCAAAATCTTGATGTAATTGACTTTCAATTCCTTGCTAGGGCTTGATCTCCTCTTTCAAAATATAGCAATTAGCCTCTTGTTAATGATGAATTTGATGAAATTATTGCGTATGAAGAGGCGATAAAGGTTTTTTAATGTGTAGCCCTAGTTCTCTATTTATAAGAGTCAAAAAATATGTCAAAATCTCGTCCAATTTGGTTTCCAATAGAGTTTGAATCTCGAAAAGAAACTAAAGATTTGTTAGCGAAAAAGGCCCGCGCACGCACCGGTATAACTACCGCACCATAGAACCAAATGACTCTCGGATTGGGGAAAATAGGGTGCTGCATACGCGGGTCGCTTTTGTTCATCCCTAAGCAGCTCTCAGTAGTTTGGCCATTAGTTTCTCTACAAATATCCTATTAAGGCAATTCAAAATCCGTTGAAAAGTAGTTCAAAGGACTACAATTCTTCTAGAATACAAGTTTTTCCAATTCGAACGTTTGCTGTCCGAAAAATGGGTCTCAAATTGAGGCTATAAATTTGGAGCATAACTTTTTCGGTTGGAAGTTGATTTGTGAAAATACTTCCACTATATTTCACTCATTTACCTCTAATTGAATCCAATTGATCCTACATGATCTTCAATTATCGTTTTGTGGTCCAAATCAACTATTGGATGTTTACACTTTGGTCCCCAAACTTTGAATTTATTTGTTTTCGCAGGTTTTTCATTCATTTCTTCCAAATCCACCAATTTGCATCGAGTTCAAACTAACAAACATAATTAACACAAAATTAAGCTATAACTCATTCAAATCACTAACAAATACTCTAATTTAATAGTCAAGATAAGTACACAAAATACACTTATCAAACACCCACAAATTTGAACATTTGTTTGTCCTCAAACAAAACTATAACATAACTTAATCAAAAATTTTAAACACAAATATGATTAGATAATTTTTCTTTTGTCTCATGATTGGAATATATGTATTAAAACTATGAACTGTTGCAAAATCACAATATTAAAATTAATTTCTACTTATTTAAAGCAAAATCGACGCTCGTGTGTGTGAAAATTCACATCAAGCATCATAAATTCATCAAATCCCAACCCTCAATAGTCAAATTTGTCTTTTTTCCTCTTGTGGGTTTTATACTGCCAACTTATTCTTTTCACTATTTTCCCATGGTGTGATCTAAGGTTGAATTTATATATTATTCATCACCATCTCTATTTTGGTTAGATTTTACTAATTGCAGTTCAACACATCAACAAATGCGGATTCTTCTTATTTTTTATTGCTTCAACCTCAAAGAATCAACTAAGTTAATAATCCGCTGTCAAATGTTTAAATTCTCTCAAATAAGTATTTGAGGTTTAATCAAAACATGTAATAATATCTTTTTTTTCCTTTCCTTTTTTATTTTCCTTTTTCCTTTTTTTATCTTATGTGCGGATTTCTCTCCATTGAACGTTCTAAATGGCCCTTATAATGAGTTTTTGGCCGACGACTCTCAAGTCAGGTGACTATAGGGCACCAGGTTTTAGATACCCTTACAGACTTAATCACTCGAGTCATAAAGGCTATGAACAGAAGTTTCACAATAAGACAAATATTTTCTCTTTTTCATGCAATGATTAGTGCAATACCCCTTATTAAACACTTATTCTCAAAAAACATCCTCTAACTTAAGATTTTCCACCTAATTTTCGTTTTATTGGCTTTAGACAATTCACACAAAATTTAGCACACATATAATCCACATCTATCTCAATATCTCTCTACAACAGCTCAATCACCCCTAAACTATCCTAAAATTGGTTTAAGGATGTATAATTTAGTGGTTATTTGGATATAGCATCTAAAGTCCACTTTTTTTTTATCTATTCAAATTTTGAATCAAACTATTTTTTCATGATTAAAAAAAAATATTGTGCGAAACATATCAAGTTTCACATGAACAAGCATAAATCAATCTTAACACATAACATTTTCACAATTTATAATCAATACATGATTCCAAATATATGTATTATGGTAGGCAAAATTATCTCACGCACACAAGCACACAAAAGCAATAAATAAGTTGAAAATAGATTTTTTTTTCACTCGAACAAGCACACAAACCAATAAAAACTCAATACTTTTCACCCGCAAACTATAACAGACATTGTCCTCAATGTCTAAAAATATAACAGAAAATATATACAAATTAAGGGCAAAAAAGGGAACTAAGTACTCCGATGATATATATTTAAAGGTGGTGGATGGACTGACATGAAATTTGTGGCTCACTTGCTATGTTTTTCTTATCCAATCTGTTCAGATGACACGTTCCTTCAAAATAGTAAAAATCAATTATAATATGAAACAATTTGTAGTAAACTCATACACATCTTAAAAAGAAATATGGGGATGAAGATACCATATACTAAAAGAAATAAAAATTACAAATCTTATATATAAAAAGTAAAATAAAGAAAATTGGGTTGCCTTCCAATATGTGCTTATTTTATAATCATTAGTTTGACTTTGATGTTCAGTATCATGAAATTCTGAAGAAAACTTTTGATGTCTTGCTTAGTTTGTTTATTTTGACTTTGATCCACTTTTCATTAATTCTTCAAATCTTAACCTTAACTCGTTCAATGTGATGTGACTTGCCTATTCCATCCTATTCGAAATCAACTATGTAGACTTCTTCCTCTTCAAACTTAATTACAAATTCAATTGTTGGACAATCTATGATGTCGAAAGAGTGTGTGTTAAAAAGTAGTAGTAATTTTGCCACTTCTTCGCTTGATTACTTTGTAATTAGTTTGTCATCCTCTTTATACTCTTCTTCAATAATTGATATCTCCTCAAGTTAAATGGTTGGTTCACAGTCTAAATTCATCGGCAATGATAATTCTTTCTTTCCAACCTTTTCAAGTGGATTATATTCTTACCTTTTAAATTCGACCAAGAATACAGATTTTTCTGTGCGTATTTTGCTTTCATCAAGTTCATTATAATATTTTGCAAGTGCATCTTCGTTCAATAGGGGAGGTCCAACCCCTTAAGAATGATGTCATCCTCTGGATGCGTAGATACATATTCGCCCTTAGGCATGCAGTCTTTATCAGATTTGTCAATTGTTTGTTTTCAACATCTTAA
>CAIGRP010063954.1:0-21782 GCA_903798385.1 Fraxinus cuspidata | reverse complement strand
CAGTTTAATTGGTTTTAGAAGTTTTTTGAAAGAATGAAATCACATATACGCTCATATATGCCTCCGTTTGATTCTCATTATTGTAAAATGAGAATGATAAATAGAGCCGTTAGAGCCCCACAAAAGAGATAGAAATTTAAAATTGATGACTTGATGTGATGGATAACGGTCATATTTCTCATTTTTATGGATGAAAAATGAGAAACAAATGGAAGCATAATAAAATAGTAATGTATGAATAATATGAAATAAATGTGTACATAGAGACTTTCGTAAAGAAAAAACTCTCAAGAAGGAAAAGAAAATGAATCTCTCTCTGAACTCGTAAAGACTTCTACATTGATTTGTGTTGCTTCCAATAGAGGGAGGGTTGTGTCAAAAATAGTAGCAAATTGATCTTTCGTAGAGGAGAACTAAAAATGCAGGCAACTAAATTTATTTCAAAGAGTACAAGAGAAAAATACTTATGCCAATAAAAATGGAATTTAAATGTGAAAAATAAAAAGGGAAGGGGATAACTTCTCTCTTTTCCTTTCCTTTTATGTTTTTAAATTTTTTCTTCATACCCAATATTAATTTTTTTATTAATCTTTCACAATCAGGCGGCAATATGACGAAATTTATAGATTAACAATAAAGTTGCTTTAAAAGGTTGAGGATCTGGCTGTCAAAAATAGACTGATACTAATATTGATACAAGAGTAGATAGAGCATCGTCTCCTTAACTTACAATGTTCAAATCCATTTTTACAGATCAAATTTACATATTTCCTACTATGTCAGTGTACATGGATAAGAGAGAGAAGTAACTTTTTTTATTATACAACATAACATATAATGCTCCTCAGCTGTGTTCTCTTTCCACATTTTTACATATCTTCCTTGAGCTTGCTGGAGTATGCCTGCAATCCCCCAACATATGTTGCCTCAATAGAAGCAGATCCTTCCACGGCAAAGTTATCCCAAGAATCCACGGATAAAATTACAAAATCAGCCATTTTACCAACAGATAGAGATCCAACATCCTCATCGAGGAAGCATGCACGTGCAGCTGAGATGGTATACCTGCCAATGAGACGATGACAGTACATGAGAGCCAATGGACAAGCACTGCAGTTAGTCTAACAGCTGAAAGCATTAAATGATGTTGACACTACAGTTCACAATAATACATGAGAGCTTCTCATTCTTCTTTCCTCCTAGCTTCGTCCCATTCGCAAAAGATAATTCTGCTTTAACGTAGGGCTCCTTGGGTCGAGTATTTAGATTGGATTTTCCCATTCATTTTTTATATTATTTGGCACAGGTAATTCAATAATTTTATACATTCTTTTTCATTTATTAGGGGATGGCATTATACAAGTTCCTTGTACTAATCAATTTTGGAACAATGTGTTACAATGCTGCCTTTTTTTGGTTTTCTTAGCCACTCGGAGGGAAATAAAGATGTTACCTTTTGCACCTGAACATCTTTACTAATTACTATATAAGTTATACCTGTACATATTATTTGCATTTTTATTTATATTTGTAATATTTGCTTAATTGTCCCGATTACTAAATTTACAACAGCTTATTTAGAATGATAAAGATCATCATATTGATATTTGTTCGCAGTCGATCAGTAAATTGGTCCTATACCTGGGCAAACTCTACTTTCCATTTACACTCTGTATTTATTTTGTAAGCTCACTCACCTACACTACACTATGAAAACCACCAAGCTAATGTATATCCTTTAGATTATTTCAAGATTCATGAGCAAATAAGACAGGACCGCCAACATAAATATTTAATCAGAAATAGATGCAGCGCTTACGCATTTAGTGCATCGTTCAGACTAGTGCATTCTGATGAAATCCAAGCCTTCTCCCAACCAGGAGGTACTCTTTTCATTGCCGTTCTTATGCTACCCAAGGGATTAATATCTACTACCTGAAGCCAGATAATGCTCAGCCATACATGAGATAAATAGTAACAAATGAATGTCATTGTTGATTACAGAATATATTGAAGCCCAAATATCAATAGAGATGTCATGTCCTTACTGGCCAATCAGAACCAAAAGCCAACTGCACATTGCCAGAAAGCAGTGACTTGAATAAATACGATCCTCTCTGTGCCCTCTCCATCCCAAGTTTTTTTATGGCAGAATCAGCATCATACAATAAATGATCAGGCTGTTATCAAGTAGAATTAAAAGGTGCAATTAAAAAGAAGCTCCTCATAAAAATAAGTAACCAATAGAAACCATGGATATAAAGCATTTGGCAAACAGGCTGCAATCACATTTAAAAGAATTACATTTATTTGACTTCAGGCCATACTAAAATCATACAAGAAGAAACCTAAAAGGGAAAGCATCCTATGTTTCTTTTCAATGGTTCATGCCTTTCTTACCATATATCTTTTTGGCTTTCATCCCTTCTAGCTATGAACGAACATAATAAGAAAAAGATGGAGCTTGCATGTTCCTTTCATCAGTCATGCCTGATTATGGAGAATCCAAGTATGGGAACCCATTGGTTTTTCCACTAAAGGGTGATAAAGGATCCTTTTTCTTCGTACCAACAGAGAAACTGATGGACGTGTTTGGTGAATTACATTTAGAGTCCACTCATACAATTTTCTCTTCTTCAACTAAATTAGATGATTTATTCACATCATCAACAATTGCCAAGCTTTCTCATTTTGTGGAACTTGATAATCGTATGATAACCCAGATTATTCTTTAAGGCATGACTTTAAAGTTGTACAAAACTGATCTGTTACAAAGTTGAATGAAAATGTTAGTAATAGAGGAAAAGATGAGTACAACGAGACAACCTTTTATAACATATCGGCATATATCAATTTGCTGCAAATGTTCAAAGGCAATCCAGGATAACTGTATAAGGATAAATATACCTGAACTGAAGCAATAACTTCTTGTTCACCAAATCGGGCCACTGTCCCAGGAGCCAAATGCCGAGCATGTTCAGTCTACAAAATCTTATAGCGGTCATTATAAGCAACACTTCTGAAAATTTTATTGGTAAAGAAAAAAAGTGCCGGAATACGTCGAGCACAAGGAAACTTGAGAATCGATTGATGAACCTCTTAGACTCATAGCTGTCGAATTTACCCTAAATCTTCGGTCCCTTATTCCGTTCTTAGATGCCACTAATTTGAACATGTCCAAGATTAAGTCATTGGCCCAGTCACCTATGGCATGAACCGCAATCTGGAAGAAAATAAAAATGACATCAATAAAAGAATGCAAAACCACGCGAAATGAGAAGAAGAGGATGTGATCTGAGTAGCAAGAAACAAAAAACTTGAAGGCCAGATTTATCCGAAGAGACTGTCGTGTTGTACAAATCATCCATATCTGCCACTTGCATGCACTTCATCAACATATGGCTACAGAAACATGGAAACTCTCAGTACCATTAACTAATTCTAACATCTTCTCACCCTAGAATGTTATAACAGGAGGGAAAAGAAGAAATCATTAGACCAAGAAGCATCTAACTACCATTTTGTGTAGGTCTAAATGCAGAACTTACCCAGAAAAATAAGTAAAAAAATTCAAGATACATTAGGCTTTCATAATCATAAATGAAAAGAATCTTAGTCCTTGTTTGCCTCTTGTTTATAATCTACTCACAATAAGTCAAATCACTTTTTATCCACATTTCATAGGACCCATAAGTAGTACCCACTTATCCACCACTCATTTCAATCTATTTATAATTTGAACGGATTATAAGCAACTCCCAAACATGCTTTTATTCTCACCTCATATAACAATGCACTGCTAGATCCCAAGGATCCATCAGAAAAAGATTTCATGCCACCTAAGTAAATCCATTGACTCAGCTTACGACCTGCTTCATTTATAAGTTCCTAAGAAAGAAAAAAAATCTCAATGAGGATTAATAGTTAACAAAATGTATAAAAACCATACCCAAAATGAATGGTGTTAGATAGGAATATATGTACTAGAATCCTCTTGAGTTCATGACTTTTCGTGCATAGGATCAATACATAGACAGAAGTACAAGAGAAACATCCTTGTATGCATTTGCCAATTATGATAAATAAGCAGGCATGCAGCTATGTGCTCAGTTGAATACTAAGGAAAGGAAATTAACTATCGAAGAAAGTTAATCAATCACTTGAGTACATATAGGCGTGCCCATGTCTCCATAGGAAAAAATAAGCAAACTCTGATCTTCATGCTCCCGGATGAATCAGCCCATCTGTAGACATCTGAAAATATAAAAGAAAACAGACTAAAGAGATGAAGAAAAACATGTATGCAAAATCATTGCATGTTAGTTTACTGTTCTTAAAATTTTCTACTTTGCCTTCAAATCACAAAACCTTGTTCATTGCATTTCCTTGTGCATTATAGGCACCATTTAGTTCCTTTTTAAATGCTCAGTCAGAATCTTAACAAAAGTCGTCCTTTTGATGTTTTCAGTTCGATGATGACTTCCTACATCAGACATTATTTAATATTAAGAGTTAAGACAGCACCACATTTTTATCCAAAGATGAATCCTTTAGAACTTGTTATAAAAACCTGACAAATCTTCCCATGAGAGCTCTGTCGATGCACCAGGAAAATATCTCCCAAAATCAACCACTGTTGTCACACCTCTCATTAAGGCATGATTGCTGGCTCTCAATAGAGCTTCCCTCCTCTCCTCTACTGAGACCTCTGGAATGCAGGAGAGGACAAGCTTCATTGCAGAGTCAATCAGCAAACCAGTAGGTTCTGCATGTGATGACAAGGCAACATGATATCAATCCAAACTTATTTCTCAACTTTTTAGATGGATTAATGGAAGTTCCATAGATCAGAAAGGGTAGCATATAGGATTGAAAAGAACCTGAACATATTATAAATAAATATAATCAGAAGTACTTCCATGATTTTACCTCTGGAAATAATACTAGAGATAAGATGTTTCTCTAAAGACTCGTGTTTGAAGAAGGCTACGTCTCATGAAAAAATTTCCTCGATCATATTGGAGGAAAAAAACTTCTGATATATTTCGAATTTAACAATCATAAATAGATCAATGATTTTTCCAATCTGATATCCACAATTGACACTAAATGTGTATCAACATTTACAACCTGCTAAATCATTGTATATATTGTCTATGCAAGAAAGCCCAATCACTATTAGGTGAAAAGTTAACTAAATAAACTTGCTGCATTAGAAGCAGAGTGCCTTGCATGCGTGTTAATCTATTACATTTACTTCTAATGAACCATTCTGACTCTTTATGAAAACTTATTCTTATGTAGTAACCATATCATTCAAACAGAAGTCAAAGTTCTCAAACCAGATTACCTATATGGAGTATGATCATTTCATGGCTTTCTCATGGACATGCTACGCAGTAGATGAAGGGATTGTTTCCAATGGTCCTTGTTTTTATATATACCAGAGAATTTCAAAAGAGATCATTTATGGCACTAGACAGAATTTACTTTTTCTAGCTTATAAAATTGACAATTGGATAGATCTTAATCATGGCTCAACCTTGAGCTAGTCTTGCTCAAGTCTGTTTAAAGGAATAAATTTGTGTATATTTGACAAGAAGAAAGGATAAAAAGGACACCAATATGCTAGTTGCTTGTTGTGTAAATATAATTAAAATTTTGTTTCTACTGCCGTGTAATATATTGTAACTGGATCCATGTGTAAGGGGACCAACCACTCAATTTATTGCGGTTGTCATGATATGGCTAGTGAAAAAGATAACTTCTATATGATATGAAAATGGTGTGAAACACAGTTCCTAGTAGCTAAAAACGTTTACTTGACAGAAGGTCAAATTCTCCTGAAAAATAAACCAACTTGGTATAGAAAGATGACATTGACAATACCTCCATTGCCATTTCTCATTACAGCTCCACCACCTGGATCCTCTGTGCTATTAGAAATTCCAGCAATTTTTAGAGCCATGGAGTTTGCCAAGCCCATGTGGCCATCCATCCTTGTCAGCCAAACCTGCACGCAAAGTTTTAAAATAAATAGCATACCACTCCAAGATTAAAGAATGTGTACAATGAACTCAAAACTTCTTACAGGATTGTAAGGAGAGATATCATCAATCCAAGAGGCCATTGGCAACTCTCCTCCCCATAGATCATTGTTCCAACCACCCCCCAGTAACCAAGAGCCGTGTCTCATATCTAGGAATTCCAACCATACCCATGATTATAGTGATATAGATAGTACACACAGCATACGTTTTTTTCAACAATAACCATTACAAACTTTCATTAAGTTGTCGCGTGCTCAATTAACCAACAAAATGAAAAAGTGCCTAACGAAAATAAAATGGTGAAGCAATTGCAACAAAATGGTGGAATTCTCCAATCTTCATAGAGTAAAAAAGAGGTAATAGAAAAAGCAGCAAAAAATAAATATAAAAAAAATTAGTGAGAATGGTAGCCAAAGTACGATAGATAAACTTGGTTATAAGGATTAAAATTATGATGTTGATTTAATTAGCATATAATATGCATGGAAACGTGAGACTTACTTGATAATGCCTCTTTGACCTTGTTCACAAAGTGTTCTCTTCTATCGACACCGCGGAGTTGCACTTGTCCCATCTGTTTCCATTTTCTAAATCAGTCCAGCATGTTTATTATAATTAAAAAACACAATAAAGTAATTTTTTGCAATACTATCATTATTCACAGTGAACCTTCAATATTTAAAGTGATGACAAACATTGTCAGTTCAAATTCTCAATGAAAAGAGAGAGAGAGAGAGAGAGAGAGAGAGAGAGAGAGAGAGAGAGAGAGAGAGAGTTTTGAAATTTTTAAAGAGATGACAAACATTGTCAGTTCAAATTCTCAATGAAAAGAGAGAGAGAGAGAGAGAGAGAGAGAGAGAGAGAGAGAGAGAGAGAGAGAGAGTTTTGAAATTACTCGAACTTCCTATCATTGAAAATTCTTGTGCAAACAGTCATTTCAATGACCCAAAAAAGTTCTCCTTTCATAACCACATTCTATTTGCAACTAAATGTCCAAAATACGTGTTTCTACAACTTTTTCTGTCTAAATTATGTGTTAATAAAAACAATATAAGCAATTTTTTATTGAGTATGAGAGAGTTGTAATGTCCTCACTGTCGAACTGTTCACTTTTAGTCCCTTCTACAATTTCTAAATGCTCAGACCAAGCAACCATTTTCTTTATCCATGCTAAATACTCATCTCCTCTAGAACTTTCCAGTTAAAACAATAAATTTCTGAAAATAAGCATAACTGAATTTCAGATGTACAAACGAACATGACGACAAACAGTTGTGTGAATTTAAAATTAAAAAAAAAAAATCTGACATACTCAAATAAATAGAGTATTAAAAAGTATTTGTACGATATCTACTAAACCAAAATATATATCAAAATATCAACTCAAACTGAAAAAGATACAAAGGAATAATGTTGAAAGAGCAAAAGAATTATTTTCGTAGTTTAGTTTGATTAAAGAACTAAAAGAATGCTTTAGCCAACAACCTCTTCTTGATCAAAATGTATGAACTATGAAGCAAAGATTTTATTATCACATCTAGGAACAGAAAAATGAACACGATTGAAATATTATAGCAAGAACCTGCAATCCTCCAAAAATTAAGTGAACATGTGAGTCGATAAATCCAGGAACCACAACCTTCCCCTCTAGATTCAATGTTTTAATAGCAAATCCTGCCAAGTCCTGCAATGACATGCATCCATATATAAGCAAACAATGACGAAAAGAGATTATGGTTTTTTTAATCAATTTAGATTTGAAAAAAAAAACACAGTGTCCGACTGCATAACAATCCCTATTTCTCTTTCCCCCTAAAACTGTTTGATTATGTCATCATTTAAGAGAAAAATATAATAAATTAGAACAAAACTTGCTTCTTTACGGGAAAAGTAATAGCAGCAAAGGTATGCAAAACGTGTATGATCCAAAAGGAGAATAAAAAGATATTAATTATATGACAGCGTGAAAAGAAAACATCATCCATCTCCAAAATGTTGATTATTAGATTTCATTTATCTTCTGCATTTTGTTCTTCAGAGGCCCACAATTCAGTACTATAAAGCATAATTGATCAACTAACCATTTTGTAAAACTAGCCTTTTAACCATATAGTGTCTATCGATCATGACGAATTCCTACTTGATTTGTCATATAAATGACATCCTCTCTTACATGCTTCATTCTATCAATAATCAAACCTTTAATATGTAAACAATCGCTCATTAGACAACATGATCATTTGTATATACTCTTACTCCACTATCACCTTTATTTCTACTATGACAAAAGATGTTTTATATGTTCCAAGTTGATGTTTTATATGTTCCAAGTTAATTTTACTTTCCCTAAAACTTTAATTCAAAGATACTCTCCCAAATCCTAATTTAAGATGTCTTTCACTCAATTAGCTTTCTTGAAGTTCATTCACAGTTTGCCTATATATCTTTTAATAAACAACATTCTCTCCTCTGTTTCCAGGATAACCATAAAATTTCTCGAAAAATTTCGACTGAGCTCACGAATCACCTACTTGACTCCCCATTTTGCGAACTTCTTCAAAATCCTTCACATTTGTATATTTTAGTAAATTTATCAACCTCTGCTATGTAACTAGACTCTCACAAAGAATTAGCTTATGATGCTTGCCTATAGAATCTAAAAGTTCAACCAAAAAAATTCAAAATGCGATTACTTGTAAGGGTGAAACTGAATGAAAATCAAGTTCAACGGGGGAAAAACAAAAGACCTGCATGGAGGAATAGTTGCCAATTCTGAGAATCCGACCATTGCGAATTGCCATGGAGTCAGCAAAGGGAAGAGTGACGTTACCGGTATATATAGTCCCGTTTGTCAAGAACAAATCTGCCACTACACCATGCGAAAAAAATTCTGCAAAACCCAAAATCAATGCAAGAAAAACACAGATAATAATACAAATTTCTACCATCATCATTACATATTTACATTATATATATCCGTAAAAACCAAAAATTCAATACAATTTTAACAAGTCACGATAATTATCTTCGGTAGCACAGCGAGGCGGTGGGTAAGTACGTTGTGCTAAAGGAGATTGTGCCGGCCAAACACAAACTTAATTAAAATTCACTGAGATTTGATTTTGATAATGATTATGATTATGATTACTTACGAGGAAGTGCGAAGTTGGGAAAGAATTTGTCAAGTGGAGAAAATGAAGCTATGGCGACTAAGGCCACCACTGTGGCTGAAACTGCAATCCACATCTTGTTCATTGTAATCGGGAATCTTCTCACAGGCCGGGGGGTGGGGGTTACAGGAATATACTCTTTGATGCACCGTAAATTTTTAACGTTGGAAAAAGTGAGGATTAATTACAGCGACTGACACCAAACTATGAATTACTCACTATCCCCGCCAAACTTAAAGACTAGTGTCAATTGAATAATGTTATTTATCATTGTGATTAAATATATAGTAGTTTAAGTAGAATAATGGAATTGAATAGTTTAATTTTTTATGTGATGGGGGAGAGAAAAAAGTGTGAGAGATTATGAGTTGTCATATCATCGACATTTCATGATCATAATGATAAATAACATTACTCATTTCAATTATACCACCATGTTAGAAGAACCACACAAAATGAATTCCGACCCTTCGTTGCAATTTTATATTTTATTTCATTTAGAATTTGTTTGCTACATGCACCAACCAATTTAATATTTTATTTAGATTAAAAAAATTGAATTAAAATAGTAATGAAAATTTTGAAATATTTCCAAATAAAAAAGCATAGAGCTATTAAAACCTATATTAAAAAAAAGACTTATTAGTACAAAACGTCCCTATGTTTGACTTTCAGTGTGCAAAACATCATTACGTTTCAAATTTTTACATTTTCACCAATGTCTCCACGTTTCATTGCGGAAATCATTATTTTCATCTATTTTTTCAATTAAAAGTTGTAAAATGATGGAAACGCCCTCCTATTTAAATAAAACAAAAATTAAAATAAAATAAAGAAAAAATTAGAATCATAGTCCCAAAATTTCAAAATATTACAAATGTGTTCCCAATGTATAATTAAAAATCGAACATACGCCAAAAACTCAAGGCAACCACCACCTTTGAAACTTTAAAAATCTGGCCAACCACCACCCAAACCTCTGGAACTCCATACCATTGGACAACTCTCAATCCCCTCTACACTTAACACCCAGCCACCAGCCCTAACGTCATTAGATTTGGCCAAAATCTTCTTCGCACGCACTTACCATCCTTGTTTGATCTGTCATATGAAGGTTGAATTGTTGAAGACCTATAAGTAGAATTGCTGTGTTGTGATCAGATGATGCCAGAATGGGTGCTCCGCAATCATGGGCCCCACCATCGTAGTGAAAAGCAATTGAAAGTTGTGTTTTCACTTGATTCGAAAAATGGGGCTGTAAAATTTGATCATGTGGATTTATTGATGTTGCAAGACCATGAATAGGTGTGCCCTGGTAAGTATAGTCGACCGGTATGAAGGAATGGGCATGGGTCTCGCCGCAGAAGGTGATGTAATCGGTTTTTATGTTGACAAGTTGTTGATTCCGGCCAAATCTGGTGACGTTAGGACTGGTGACTGGATGGTATGTATGGAGGGAAGTGAGGGGTGTCTAATGGTATGGAGTTCTAGTGGTTTTGGTAGTGGTTGGCCGAAGAAAGTGATGTAGTCGATTTTTGTGTTGACAAGTTGATTTTGGCCATTGATTTCAGCCAAATCTGGTGATGTTAAGGCTGGTGACTGTGTGGTATGTGTAGAGGGGAGTGAGGGCTGTCCAATGGTATGGAGTTCCGGTGGTTTGGATGGTGGTTGGCCAGAGTTTTTAAGGTTCAAATGTGGTAGTTGGCTTGAGTTTTTGGCGTGGGTTGGATTTTTAATTATACATTGGGGACTCATTTGTAATCTTTTGAAATTTTGGGACTATGATTCTAATTTGTTCTTTTTTTTTTTCCTTTTTTTGTTTTATTTAAATAGGAGATCATTTTCATCATTTTACAGTTTTTAATTAAAAAATATATATGAAAATGATGATTTCCGCAATGAAACGTGAAAATATGAGTGAAAATGCAAGACTTTGAAACGTAAGAATGTTTTGCATATTAAATGTCAAACGTAATGACGTTTTATGCTAATAAGCCTTTAAAAAATACACGAAGTTATAAAGTATAAGAATGTGATAAACGTTTGAAATTCATACTGTGTAATAGTATCTTATGATCTGTTGACTATTACATTTGTATAACTAAAATGATTTTTAAAATAAAATGATATAAGTGATACTCAATTTAAAATTCAAAAACAATTAGCGTAGTTACTTTTATAAAAAGTAGATTTGATTGGTTTAATCTGAAAATACAAGAACAAATATCAAATTTTAAAATCCACCAACTCATTTTCGAAAAAGTATGAGAATTAAAGAATTTTGCTTAAAAGGGAGACAAACAAAAGCTTAAAAGATTATGTTTATTTTTTAACTTGCTATTGATACAAAATTTTACAGCGCACTTGACAATTTTTTCATTGGTTTTCAACACGACAATGGCAAAGTGCTGCACTTCCTGTATGATTTCTGTGATTACTATCCCAATTTCTTAAACTCAATTTTTCTACAAACACATTTTCACCCACAACTTCTATCAACTCTACAACGATACATTTTACCATCTTTTATCAAGATCAAAATCTAATTTTTATCCGAAACAAATAGGGGCAACTTTCTTGGGTAAACCTATCACAGTCAGTAAATGGACGAGCAGACGATGAAACAAACGGATGATGATATGTTCTGTAACCTACTCAAAAATAAATAAATAAATAAATAATGGTGCTGCTTTTAAGCCTGCTTAGACAACAAACGCAACAAGGAAGAGAAAACTACATAAAGGCATTAATTAAAACAACATTGATTCAACCAAAAATAATTTGAAGTCATACACCCATCATCCATCCATCCATCATCTGGCGCAATTGAAAACATAACATGTCATTCATTAATGCCTGATTGAATCCACAAATCTAACTAGGACTGCAAACTACTACTATTTGACACCTGCCGTTTCTTTCCCCCTACTGCCAGCCAGGAATTCCAGCTTCATCTGGAGCCGGATTTGTTCCATCCTGAAGCTCCAGCTTCCTCTCGAGCTCGAATACTGTCTGTGTTCCAGCCTGGATTTTCAGCTTCACCTCGAGCTGGAGTACTACAGCCTGCATTCCAACCTGGTATTCCAGCTTCATCTCGAGCCGGAGTACTACGACCTGTGTTCCAGCCTCGACTTCCAGCTTCATCTCGAGATGGAGTAATCCGACCTGTGTTCCAGCCTCGTGTTCCAGCTTCATCTCTAGCCGGAGTAATCCGACCTGTGTTCCAACCTGGAGTTCTGGCTTCATCTTGAGCTGGAGTACTGCAGTCTGTGTTCCAGCCTTGAGTTCCAGATTCTTCAGCAGCCGGAGTACGCTCTTGGCACCAGCCAGGAGTTCCAGCTTCTTCTGGAGCTGGAGTACGGTCCCGGACCCAGCATGGAGTTCCAGCTTCATCTGCAGCTGGAGTACGATCCCGTTTCCAGCCGGGAGTTCTAGCTTCACCTGAGGCAGAACCATGATCCTTATTCCAGCCAGTACGAGCTTGCTGCCTTCTATAGTACTTGAGAATAAAACCTTCGGCCTTATCGGGATACTTTTCCTTGAGAAAATTCTCCACACATTTACGGTAGGAAAAATCTTGTTTAACACCATCAAGAGAGACAGCATAGAAGCACCTACTATCCTGGAACTCCTGGTGCCTACTAACCTGTTACATCAAGTACTGAAATTAGCTTAAAACAAGCAGTTAAAAATAATAAGAAAAACAAATGAAAAAAATGCAAACATGACAAGTAGGAAAGAATTGAAAAAAAAGAAAAAACATAAAGGGAAGAAAATGAGGCAGTTGACTGTAAAGTACCATGTTCTTCAAAATAATTGTAGAACCACATAATGAGGTTACATCACATAAAGAAACCATCTCAATCTTGAGTATGTTAAGTATATGCAACAATTTTATTAAAATAAAGAACATCTTAATTTGGAGCAGTTTTTTCCCAAAACTTAGACAATACAGCCACGAAAACACGTTTGTTAGTGTGAACATGTTAGTGCGTGCAAGAAATCTAATAACGTTTCATTAGATTCAAGATCAGTTTTTCCTTTGAAAGGCTTTATGAGCATAGGTTTAGTTCATCTATTCTGATGTCAAAAATATCTTGACGTTGAAAGCTTATGTTGCTCAAGAAGAAAGATTTTATGAATTAGTGATAGCAATCCATGAAGCACACCACAAAGATACATGAAAAAAGACATTTAACCGATCAATGAAGAACAAATTAGCTTACCGTGATATACTTTAATCCAGCCCCCATCTTTGCAGCTTTATCGGGATGATAATTCAACACATTATCCACCATGTATGATTGATCGTCCCCCGATATAGGATCGCCATCATTGTATCTTCACAAAAAAGTTACTTGGTTAGATTTCAGATTCATATTTTATCAGTCTGCACTAATAAAAATTCCAAACCCTGAAATCTTTGTAAACAAATTAATCAAAGGTGTTCCTCCAGTATAGTAATTTGTCCCTGTATTTTCCTATTCTTTTTACCCTTTTCAAGAGAATAACACGATGGAGGAAACTGATCCATAAGTTGATAATATTGATTCGAACTTTTTCTCAGCTAGCTGAAAGAGAATAAAGGGAAGAATGTGTTTCACATGCAGGCATTGATTCTACTTCACGACTCTATTGGAATAATTTATATCAACTCAGGTGAATTTGTAAGAATTCTCCAGCCTATATTGATGATAGCCTATATTGATGATACTGTAAATTACGAGACAACGACGACACACTAAATCTTATTTTTCCACAAATTTGAGGTAGTCCATATGAATTCTCTCTCTCTACTCTGCTGGGTTTGTCACTACATCCACTACATTATCTCATTATTCATGAGAAACAAAACAAAAATAGAGCGTTTATTTTTCTTTGTTCTCGTATCATTATTGCACATAATATGATCTCCAAAATTAGGAAACAACTGTAAATAATAAATTTAAAGGCTGAGAATCAAAACAAGAAGTTACCCTGTTTGGTTCATAATTCTTCTGATGTTCTTCATCATTGCTTCAACATCTGAAAGAATGTCTTGTTCATCCACTGTGAATAAATCCATGCGCTGCCTCGTCACAGTGAAGGTTCCAAGTGTATTGAAATCATCAGAAAAATCTCCTCTGCCACTAGAGCGACCCCTACCTCTATTGTTCTTCCAGTCTCCACCGGAGCGACCCCTACCTCGACCTCTGTTTGAATCCCCTCTACCAGCAAAATGTCTACGCGGTGCAAAACCAGAGTCATTTGACTCTTTAGGAGTGGGGTTCCAATTACTGACTGGAGAATCTTTCTTTTGTTCCCTGGGAGATTGTGAATCAACCTTACCCCCATCATTTGAAGCGCCCCAAGCAGAAGGCTTTGACTGGCTGCCATGGTCAGCCACTTTCGCTTCCCATAGATTTTCATTTGAATGCAACACATCAATAGAGTCTCCATCGGCTGAAGAAATCAAGCGATCAGACTTTTTACCGATTTCATCGAATTTTGTAATTTTCTTCCCCCAGGACGACCATGAACCTGATCCAGGTTGTCCACTATCAGAACCTAATGCGTCCCAATCTGTAGCCCGTTTAGAATCCTCCTGAGCTTTAGCAGGGATAACATCTTCCATCTGAGCTGCATCCTGGCCCCAACTGGACTGATTATTATCCTTTGGTGCACTCGGAATGGCCCATCTACCTTGGTCTTTCTTCTTGTTCCAACCTGTTTCATCTGACTCTCTGCCCCAGCCCGACTGACTGATAGACTTTGGTGTGCCAGCATCAACCAATGTATTTCGATCATCCTTTCCACTCCAATCCTTCTCACCAGAAGAACTAACCCAGTTGGAATGACCTTTTTGTGTTGGTGTACTTGCACTCGACCAATTATTCCGATCGTCTTTTTCCATCCAACCTTTTCCCTCGGAATCTTGCTTTTTACCCCAAGCAGAAAAAGATACTGACTGATATTCTTGAGTCTGTGTCGGGAAACCATCTTCCCTACGAACATCCTTGCCACAATAGGACTGACCACTAGATTTTGATGCATTTGCACTTGCCCAAGTACTTTGTTCAGCCTTTTCTGTAGGACCATTTTCAACAGAATCAACCTTTTTCCCCCAAGCAGACCTGCTATTCTTTGGCGAATGTTCTGGGGCCTTTTCAGAGACTGCATCATCCTTCTCGCAACTATCTACACCCCAGCCAGGAGTTGAGCTTTTCCAACTGGACTGACCACTAGATTTTAATGCATTTGCACTAGCCCAAGTACTTTGTTCAGCATTTTCTGTAGGACCTTTTTCAACAGAATCGACCTTTTTCCCCCAAGCAGACCTGTTCGTCGGAGAATCTTCTGGTGCCTTTTGAAAGAATGTATCATCCTTCTTACCTTTATCAACACCCCAGCCAGGAGTTGTGCTTTGGACTTTCTCAACTACCTGCCCCCAACTGGACTGACCACTAGATTTTGATGCATTTGCACTAGCCCAAGTACTTTGTTCAGCCTTTTCTGTACTCCATTTTTCAGCAGAATCAACCTTTTCCCCCCAAGCAGACCTGTTATTCTTTGGAGAATCTTCAGGTGCCTTTTCAGAGAAAGTATCATCCTTCTTACCTTTGTCAACACCCCAGCCAGAAGGAGTTGAGTTTTTTACTTTTTCAACTACCTGCCCCCAACTGCCACCCAAATCATCATCCTTTCTCTCTCTCTCAATCCCCCAGCCAGAGCAAGTAGGACTTTCGGCTTTCTTTACCTGCTCCCATTTACCACTAGATTTGCCAGTTATAGAAGATGTCTGTACCCATTCATTCTCTTCAGGAGAAAAATTATCTCCATCTTCAAATGTTGGCTTCTCAATACCAGAATCTCGGACTGGAGACAGGTCAGATTCCATGTATTCATCCTCCTGATCCAGATAATCAATTTCCGCACCAAGGCAACTAGTACCCATATTTTCCTGCTTGGAGCTGCTGCTTACCAAATGAAGAAAATCATAGACATTCAGTCCATTTTGTTGATTCAACTCAGCCTTGCAAAAAAAGGGATTCAGAATTTCAGACATTAGTCTTGCTGTTTACTTCTAATGTAAACCACCAAAGAACAGATACAACACATCATCAAACAAATGCTTGTCAATGTATACCCTAAAGTAAAAACAAAATGATATCAGGAACAGATAACAAGTGACTGCACCTTTCTAGTGTCCCAAAGAATTTCAAATGGCGATCCTGTGCCAACAGACGCATGTTTTCCCCAGGAACAAGAGGCTACAATGCTTGTCAAAGCATCTACATGGCACTTTTCAGCAGCTCTTTCGAAGCATTTTCTTGGGGTCTGAAGCAGAGACAAGATAAAATATACCTTAGACTGACAGATAACAAAGAATAGGAACGACACAATCCATATCAAGAAACAGAAAATGTTCTTACAAACAGTGTAGCCTCCATGAATGGTACTTGAAGATTAAGTGATCTTGACAATGATTTAATACCACCGGCATTAAAACCAATCAGATTCCCACCACATGTCATGCTGTTGGCCAACAAAAGGAGATGATCTTTCAACACACCTTTTGTAACCATTGTCACGGATGTGGAGAGACGCTATAAAATAAAGCTAAAGGTTAAGCTTTTGGAAAGACAAATAAAGAAATCTAAACAAGTGACAACAAACAAACAACTACGACTAAAATTTAGTAGCCTGATCCAAAATTTCAGAGAGGTTATATTATTGCTAGAAAACTCTGCAAAACTGACTTGAGAACAAAAAACTACACAATTATGAATCTGCAGCTATTGCAATTACACAATGAACCTAGTGAGAGACAATAATATTTATTACTACATCCCACAATTTAAATAATATCTATTTTAAACATATATTATTGTAAATTAACATTCTTAAAATAATAAATTTTATGAATTTTATAGGTTGATTATTAAATGCATAATATTCCAATATAACTAAAATATAATTTTATTAATAATTAAATGAATAATAGTATTCAATTACTTTATTAAATAAAAACATCAAAATCTCAATTTCGTGATTTGATATCTAATTCTACTAATAAGCAATTATATCAATCCATAAGGGCACAATTGCCAAATGAAAGAAGGGTTCAAATAATGGCAAACTTTACAAAATAGGATTTGCAAGAGAATACCCTGCAGGACTCCCAGCTCCCACAACCTTCTATCAGAAAAATAAGGCTTTAGAGAAATACTCACAAGGATGATAACAAAGAAGATAATTATGGTAGCTCACTATCCCTTAAACTTCAATGAAACTTAAAATGCTAAGGAATGAAATTGTCTTCCAACGACTAATTCAATGGCAGCATTTTCCAATCCCAGGACTGCCAAGGAGAAATGCCCCACCAAACTTCTTCCCCGAACCTTATCTATAGTCCAATCCCCAAATCCCAGATTGTGAATAGACTGAAATAAGAAAAACCCAGACATATGAACTTCATATAGTTCCTAAAGAATGGCCTCTCCCATCCACGTAATTTTTTTCCATGTTTAACTTTCACAACCCTTCCACATAAATATAGTAGCTCCACAGAAAACCTCCGATGCCATTTTCTGTAACTTGAGAATACCCACTCCCAACCCCCCTCTGCTATTGCTTTCTAGAAGCTAAATCCAAAGCTACCAAATGATTCCTTTGACCTTCTCCCCATTTCTAACAAAAATCTCTCATAAATCTTTCTACTCGTGCAACCACCTGACTCAGCATCTTACACCTTGAAATGTAATACATTAGAATGCTACACAAAATAACTTCAATCCAAGTTAGTCTAAACCTTCTAAAGAAGGGAAATTTGTTCCAATTGTCCAGCTTTCAGTCACTCTCCCACTGACCACTGACCAAGTCATAAAAGTAAGGATTGCCGCACAGTGAAGGCCCAACATTTCAGAATTAACTGAACAACCAATCCCAGATGCCAAACTCTGAACAAAGCTCTATCACTGTTGATCCCTAATATCTTTGTTCCATTATACTCAAGACATATAAGAACGTGAAAAATCAATATTCCTAGACGAGAACAAAAAGGAGCCAACACTGTCATCTGCAAATTGTAAATGTGAGACATACGCCCTAAATGGCACTGAAAGTGGGTTGTGCTTTTCATTGAGAATGAGAAATAGATTATAGCGTATTAGAGGTCCCCAACAGGTTTCAGCAGTCTCCTTTCACGTCTCGTATCCTTCCAACAAAGAAGCCTCCTTTGCCCTCTCTACTAGCCGCTTTACGAGATCTTCCACTAATGTGAAAAATAAAGGTGACAATGGATCACCCTGTCTCAATCCTCCCAAAGCCCTGTATTTATTCTTGCTTTGCCATTGATAATGATCAGATAAATGAAACCATTCTAAGACAACCATTAATCCATTTCCTCCACCTCAAACCAAAATATTTCTTCTCTATGGAAGAATCTAAAAACTCCCAATCTACATGACACGTGCCTTTTCAAACTAGCCCCTTTCTTCATAGCTCTGTATTCCTCAACCCTTTCATTAGCTACCAACAACAAATCTAAAATTGGTCTTCCCTTCACAAAGGCCCCTACTTATCCAAAAAGCTCTCCTTTGTAACTTCACAAAGCCTATTTGCTAAATTTAGCGGTGACCTTATACAAGCTCGTAACCAATCTAACCAGAAGAAAATCTCAAATTTTGGAATCTGATTTTTTGGAACGAGGCACAAAAAAAGTGAAATTTTTGTAGCACTGACCACTGTCATGATATTACTCCTAAAATGTCTTCAACAGATTTTATATAATAATATCCCAAAAATCCTGATATACTGCCAAAGAGAATTGTCTGGGCGTGGACACTCAACTTTATCATAATAAAATATGACCGCCTTCATTTCCACTGGCTCAATAGCTCTTTCCCTTACCGTGCCTTTGTTATTCTGAAATGGAGCACCGTGTCTCCCTCCGTTGACCGATCCCCCACATTACATTTCAATTTTTCAAATATATTAAGTCAAAAGATAGAAACGATTTCTCTTTTAACACCCTCATCCTTCTCGAACACCTCACCTCCCCCAAATAAACAGAGGAAAAGATATAAACGTAACAGTAGATCTTCAAATAAACAATGACTCAAAAAGACATGAAAGTTCCATGAGGGTGTGCATATCTCAGAGACAACATGTGATGGCGCAAGAGTGAGGTAGAGAGTGAGAGTGGCAAGAGATATTTGAAGATACCTGAACAGCTTGCTCAAACGCGCAAGAAATACCAAGCAACTCTTGCACTTGTTTTACAGCATACGGGATTGAACGCTTGAGATCAATCAAATGGATGACCGGTAAGCAGGAGTCCATGACAACCCTCCAGGCATCGCCACTCTTTCTGACAGCCTTTTTTTCAAGAATTATATCAAGAGCCAACTCACCCTTTTGGCTCTTAGAAGGGCTCCTATTCGAAGTTGCGTCAGAATTAATCCAAATTATATTCGCCGCAAGAACCATAGGATCACCTGCCAATTCATGATTAAATATACGTCCACGGTCAGTACAGCCTCTTGCCCAGAGCAGAGGGTCCACAATCCACTTCTTTCCAACAATAAAGCACAGTATACAAAGGAACAGAAACCAAGAAATTTGAGAAGTTTTTATTACAGGTAATAACACTACTAACTCTTGAACGAACTAGGATATTCTCCAAATGGAACAAATTACATCCTAGGTCAAATATGACTAGATATTATATAGCACAAAGAAAAATAGAATCTTTTAGATATGTATAGATAATAAAACTAGAAACAAATCATATAAATACCTTTAATAATTGTTTCTAACAACACTGGGCAAACTGTATCAGCAAGAATATGAGAAATTCTCTCTAAATGGTCATCATTTGCCCCTATCCAAAAGAACTGCAAGCATGGAATGTCGGTCGACTTGCTTTCGGCAGAGTGGCGAAAAGAACAACAATTGCTGCAGACAATTAAAATATGTCTCAATATCTAATACTTGTGTGTTTGGTCCAATTATAAACAATGAAAAAATTAATTTTGATGCTAAACTAAAGAAGAATCAATCAATCAGAGAAAAAGAAATGAACAGCTTTGCAATTAGAATATCTTATCAAATACATAATCTAACCTAGCAGACATATTTGCTATTCTAATCCATTTAGCAATAATTAATTTGGAAGCAAAATTAAAGAAAACATAAAATATTATGCCATTTGACAATTCATGTTACCATTAAAATATATTACCCAAGCTATGATTCTTCACTTGAGCCCATATGATTTAAATGGTTGGATGGTACATGACCATAAAGTTTATATGCTAGGATAGTTAGGACAGCGAAAAGTTGGAATCATGAGGATATTGCCAATTTGCCATGCAACGTTACAGAAAGGTGGATTGCCGACCATTCTAAACAAGCCCCAAATACTACAGTTGCTTTTTTATCAATGCATGTAAATATACAACACTGCTTACAAACTAAGCATTACTTACTATAAATTTGAGGCGGAATGAATCCTTTCCTTACCGTTCCAAACATTCCATCTCTATCTTGATTTCAATCCAATAAAATCAAAACATTTGCAATCATATCAAGCCATGTTATGATCTATTTATCACTCTTCTGACAGATCTATTGATCATATTACTCCTGTGTAAATGGGAATATCTTTATGTATACCCAAGACACGAATCAATCACCCAAATCATCCTATCCTAACCTTCAATTTGTTGCCTGTATCCAATCCCATGCATAACAAGTCCTTGTTAATAATTGAACCAAATAACCGTATCCAGTACCACCAACCTATGATGCATAGATAGTTCTCGCTAGGAACTACTTCAAAATCCTCGCACGATGATCTTTCAACATTCCTAGAAGGAAATAGGATCTTCATCATTTTGATCCCAAAGCCCAAATTTCTGTGTGCTTATATTATAAGTTATCTTTCCTTTTGTGATGGTTCAACTCTCCCCAACAAACGTTAGGGATTGCCTGGCCAATCAAAATCTTTCCATAACTGTTAGTCTACATAGGAAGGTGCAAATGATCTTCAATCACACCAATTATTAGTATATATATTATTCTCTTACAGGATATCAGAGAAACTTAGTTACATCCACAACATATTATAATTGTACACTTCGAAATGTATGGACGTCAATTTTATGATAATGTTCTGCATCGCATCTGTCATAGGTTGGCAACAGTTTGGAAACAGAAAGTTACAACCTTTTAGCCAATTTTTATGTGGGGGTAAATAGCACAAAACGTCCATATCTTTCAATGTCATTGTGCAAAACGTCCCTTCCTTTCATTTTTTGGCATTTTCACCCCCATCTTTCACATTTCTTGTGCAAAAGGTCCTTTTCAACCATTTTTTCAATAAAATGACGATTTTATCCCTCTATTTAAATGAAACAAAAAGAAAAGAAAAGAAAACATAAACAATTTATTGCAATCATAGTCCTAATTATTTCAAAATATTATCCTCCCAACCATTTCAATTTCTGGTCCAAAACTCTCCACGGGCGTGATGCAAGGAGAGAGTTATATGATCAAAATTGGTGTGTCCTAAGTGCTC
>CAIGRP010063941.1:0-13583 GCA_903798385.1 Fraxinus cuspidata | reverse complement strand
TTGCCTCCCCTTTTTGTTTTTGCACACTTTCTCTACATAGACAAATTGTTTGCAGCTTTTACACTAAACTCCAGGCCTATACCAATACCATTTTGGATAATGGCCCTTTCTTTTACAATGAGGACAATGTGCAAACATATCCTCTTTTATTTGGTAAATCATCTCCCAGAAGTCTGATTTAATTTATAGTCTTCATCATCCTATCTAAAAAATCATTTACTACCTCTGTGTCCTTCATCTTCAAAGTCTTAAACTCTCTTCTGAGATTATGTACTTGCGTCTACCTTGTTCTTTCATTGCCTTGATATTCTTCTTTCAAAACATCCCAGGCCTCTTTTACAATCTCACAAGTCATGATTCTTGTGAATATAGCATCTGAAATGGCAGACTGAATGCAAGAGAAATCTTTGAACTTTTTTGCTATATCTTCACCATACTTCTTAATCTGAGCCACTGTTGGATTTACCCTCAAGAGAGGAGGTTCAACTCCAGTATCAGTTATCTCCCACAAATTATAGGCTTTGAGATAAGCCTTCATCTTTGTAGCCCATAAATTGTAGTTTTCTCCAGTGAAAGTAGAGGGTAATGGTGCTGAAAAACCAGATGAAGCCATTTTGCTTTCCTATCATTTGGAATATAACTTTGATGATGGTTTCCTTTGTCTGCTACTCATGTTCGTCTTCTTCTTCTTCTTCCCTTCTTACAGTCCTTTTTCCAAGATCAACCATGCTCTGATACCATGAAAGAGTTTTGATTCAAAGAGTTGAACTTACCAAATTTGCAAGGAGCTTACAGGTTTTGTAAGGGCTTACCGGATTTTACACAACTTACAGTTTTGACAAGTTTGCCATATTTGCACACAACTTACCATATTTACTCAAAACTCACCGGATTTGCACAATGCTCACCAGTTTGGATAGAAAGAAGAAAATACTATGTTTTTCAAAGAAGGAAATGAAGAAAGAGGCTTACATACATTTCATTACTTACTGAATATATATCTTACAAAATACATGTTTTTCAACAACTTCCTATCTACAATCTATCAAAGTTGAAAAAAATACAAAGACCATACTTAGATAGCTTACAAAATTTTTAAACTACCAACTATTGTACATAAATCACATGACTTAAAATATGAAATTAAACANTTTCATTACTTACTGAATATATATCTTACAAAATACATGTTTTTCAACAACTTCCTATCTACAACCTATAAAAGTTGAAAAAAATACAAAGACCATACTTAGATAGCTTACAAAATTTGTAAACTACCAACTATTGTACATATATCACATGACTTAAAATATGAAATTAAACAAGCATTTATCAAGGAATGTGACAGCCAAAATGTCATGATACACTCAAAAAAAATACATTTACAACCAACCAAATTAGAAATGTCAACAGGGAGAACTAGCTCTCATTCCCATTACGAACAAGAGCACTATACTTTTCGGACATAGCTTGACTCCAGTTATGATTTTTGAAGGCCTGAGTCATAGATGTGGGTTCAAGGCCTGATGAAGAGTGTAAGTTAGTGTGAATGTTAAATTTTTGTATTGGCTTGCAACTGTTATTTTGAGCCCTAGTTCATGGAATGTTTATTAGGATGATGGAAAACAAGTTTTGTTTGAATTGTGGTTAGTCTTGGTTGAGGATGTGGAATTTGATGCTGTTTAATCGCGTATGGAAACTAGTGGTGGTTATTCAGATGCAATTGGTTGCGAATGGACTTTAGATAGAGGTTGCCTTTAAGTGCACACTTCTGGTGTAATTTTAAAAGCTGACCATGACAAGTTAGGTATTGAAATATGAAGAGGGGGATGGACCCAGTATCTATGGTAGTGGAAGTAGGATGAGGCACATGATTATGTGAAGAGGTATAAGGGAAGAATAACTCTACAAACAAACGTGTAGAGAGACAAAGATTTTTGATGTGGATGGTTCAAACCACAAGTAAGCACTTTGAGATAATGAATACCTAAGAAAAATACATGGTTTGGAATGTGGATCAAATTTGTGTGATGAATAGGTCGTAGCCAAGGGCAGCACAAATCCCCAAAACCTTCAATTTTGAGTAGTTAGGTGTATTGTTAAAAATTAATTCATAAGGAGATGAAAGGTTAAGAGTAGGGGTGGATATCTTGTTAATTAATAGACAACAATTGCAAAGGCATATGACCAAAAGGTTAATAGAACGAATGCGTGTGAAATCAATGTGAGGCCAGTTTCAACAATGTGACAGAGTCCTCTTTCTAAGTATCCATTATGTTCAAGTGTGTGAGGTGAGGTTGTTACATGAGATATGCCATTGAGATCTAGGTATGTGTTTAAAATAATTTTCTACAATGGCTTTGAAATGGATAAAAATTTCTTTAACTACAGATTTTATTTTTATAGTGTAAAACCATGTGTATTTGGAGAAGCGATCCACAAAAATGACATAACATTTGAATTCATCATGAGATAAAACGGGAGATGTCCATACATTTGAAAATAATATTTAAAGAGGTTGCTTGGAAACAAGAGATGAAGTTGAAATAGATAGCTAATGACTTTAATTACATAGAAATCCATTAAACGGTGAATCTTTAGACATAGGAGATGATAAACCTAATTATAACTTGAAATAACATGTTTTAAAATAGGAAGAGTTGGATGGCCTGAACGTTGACGCTAGTATGATGACGTGATTTTGCAATTGAAAAGGCAAGAATTGGGAAAGACAAAAGTGTTGGAGTTGTGACATTTTTGTTGTCACATAATTATTGTATTTTTTGTTAAACATTTAGTTACATATTTTTTGGTTTAATGTCTAACTATAAAATGATGTAAAGTTAGACAAGTTATCCAACAAAATGTCAAGGAGGAGTGTTGGAGTTGTGACATTTTTGTTATCACATAACTATTTTTTTTTGGTTAAACATTTAGTTACATATTTTTAGTTTAATGTCTAACTATGAAATGATGTAAAGTTAGACAAGTTAGTGTATTATACAAGTTAGTATGGTGTGGTACTTGTATGTGTAAGAGTAGTATGGTAGTTGATAGAATAATTGGTAGAAAATCATTTTTATTTTATATCAATGTTTGGCTATATATACAGCCGAGATGTATGAAAAATGTAAAATGAAATGTTGAATGAAATGATGAATGATATTATAATCTTCATTCCTTCTCCTCTGTGAGTTTATAAAATCAGTAGAGTATATGTTTTTGCTATGTTTCAATATCCGGTTACTTCAATAACCGGTATATGAAATCATGTTTTTGGTTTCTTCTTCACATCCTTTCTATCCATAAAAATATGTCTCAATATAAAAGCTCTAAAAGAGCTTTTGAATCATAATATTCCAACAAAAAGTATGGTGGTCAGCCATTCATACACTCTTTCCTTCGAGCTGTCCTTCAAGATAATTGCATTGTTCGAAGATCCTTCAAATGAAAATAAAAGGGTAAGAATTCAACAGATGCATTATTAGTGGTGCGAAACATAGAAATAGATATTAATTTTTTTTTTCATGTTTGGTACACAAAGAACATCATTCAACGTAAATTCAGTAGTAGGAGTTCAACGAGAGGTAGAACCAGTGTGGGTGATGGAAAGACCAATTCCATCGCTAATCATAACATCATTGTTGTCAATATAAGGTGTATGAAGTGATAAGTTGCTCAAGTCAACTATGACACGATGACAAGCTCCATTGCCAAGTAACCAAGATGAGGTTGTTGGAGGTGACATTAGTAGCATAATGAGCCCGGTTCTACAAAGGAGTTGTTAAGGTATAGGTTGGTGGTGCAAATCATTTGTTTAAGTGTTGAATTGGAACCAACTGAAATGATTAACCTTTTTTGCAGTATGTCCCGGAATACCATAGATCTGATAGTAATCTAGATAAGGACGTGGTGAAGGTATATTGCCACAAGATGGAGCACCAGTATCAGGAGGTTGTACATTGTTATTAGGCGACGGGTGCCATCACGTGTTGCCATTAGAACATGAAGAAAATGGGCGCCAATTGTTGTTAGAATTTTGGGGACGCCAGTTGTTGTTTTGTCTTGTTCGTTGGATTGACAGTTATGGGAAAATTCACTTCAAATTTGTTTTTTGTTTGAAGAAACGTTTCAATTGTTAAAAGTTTCACATGACGTTCATTAAATGTGATGGGGCTATCACGAGCTTGAACATCATGAACAAGTTATTTATAGTCATCCCCTAGTCCATCCAAAATCTTCTGCCTAAGATCGTCTTCATTCATTGGTGCTCCAAGTATAGCGAGTTCATCTATACTAGCTTTAACACATTTAAGAAAATCAGTATTATTCAAAGTACCTTTAGTGGAATTTTTGTAAGATTTTTGACATGTTTGATGCGTCCATGAGATGGGTTTGCATATATGTTGGCAAGAATAAGCCATGCCTCTTGAGAAGTTTTGGCTCTAGTAACAAATGGAATGATCGTAGGAGATAGAGATCCAGTGGAGTGTTGAGAATTAGTTGATCTTGGCGAACCCACATGTTGTGAGTTGGATTTGATGTTAAAGTATTATTTGTAGTCAGACTCTTCAGTGGACATGGATAGGAGCCATCAATAAATCCAAGAATATCATACACAATAAAGAGTGTTTCGAACTGTAGTTTCCATGAAACATAATTGTTGGAGGTGAGTTTAAGAAGAGCTTGTGTGGAAATATTGATGTTGATGAGATAAATTAATTGTTGTTGAGTATTTTGGAATAAATCGGAGCAATTGGAGAAAGTCTAGTGATTGAATTATTTGTCACATTTGTAGTGGTCATAGTAACTATGCGAGAGAGAGAAAAAAAAAGAGAGGATTAATAGAAGAGGAAAAGGTGTTGCACTGATACTATATAAACAATGAGAAATCGGGAGAAGAATTGCATCCTTGATTGCTTTAAGAGTTTATATATACATCAGAGCAACAGATTCAAGAGTGTATACCTATACCTAAGGGAGAAGTTATACTAACAACTTACAGCTAGGAATATGTTGGGAATTTACTCAATGATGCACAACGGAAAATAGAATTTAATATTAATTCTCATTAAAGATTTGCTTTGTGTGTAGCTAGAAATTGCGTTTAGAATATTACCTTTAGTTAATTCTACAAACTCCTTTGTGATCTTGGAACACGTACAATCACGATCTCTGTAATCCACAGCCGTCCAATTGTCCAGCTTCCAATAAGATCCACACAGGGAACAAAAATAAGAGAATTAGAGTTTCTCTTTTCTTGTGCTGGAAAGATAATGAATTTTGTTATATTATTTCTGATACTCTATAGCTTATTGATATAAGTCCAAGACAGCTTGCCGGTCTCTTAAACTTAACATGGACTAATATTTAATTAATTCAATTAATTAAATTTGGTCCATGAATTAATTAATTTAGGTCGATTAACAAGCAACCCAATTAATTAAATGTCCAACACTTGTTAATTAATTAATTGGTGAATCTCATTCTTCTAGTTCTCCTTTTGTGCGTGGATAACGATACCTACCGATGTAATTTTTTATTTTGATCTAATCAAAATCAATAAAATATAATACCTTTCTTTTTCAATTTATCATCAATTCACATCTATCGTCCCATATTGACATCTAATAATGTGTCATGGCAATACATGTGACGAGAAACGTCACGTGGTATGACAAAATCAAACTTATTCGTTTATCATGAAATTATAATCATTTCGTCAATATGATCCGATCAATTACGAGATATAGATATGCGTCGATCTCAATTATTGATTATATCTTTCATCCTATTATTATGTCAATGTAAGTTGAAAACTCTTTTTCGACTTTTGAGTACACCTTGGCCAAAGATTTTGTTGTCCACTTAACTGAATGAAATGTAGATCATAATCTTTTAATGTCTAAGAGTGAAGAATAATCTATTTATCATTCATAACATTCATATGATTCTTAACATCCCCAGCCGATGTTGTATTAGCCACCCTTAGCAGATCAACATCCAACATCGAAGTATGATTGTCCTCATATAAGGCACTATAATGACATCAAGTCGAAGGACCAATTCCACTAACAAACGTTAAAGATTAACTATTGACACTCAAATAGTTATCTATGTGGATCTCTCCAGGTGGTCTTCAATATTTAGTTCTATAACAAAATATTCAAATGTTCATTTGAGTGTCACCACACTTCAAAATTCGTGAGATCAGCTACTTACTTCATAAGTAAGAAATGTCACACGTGATGATCTATCTGTAATGATGATATACGTATCTCGTTATTACTTGCGACCACATATGATTTAAGATTCAGTCATATGTAATTTGTATCTCACAATCATAACTCATTGTGATTAAAAAATTATCATGACTTGAATCTAAGGATTCTATTATTTAATTTATTATAATATTAATTCAAATAAATAATAGATATGCCATAAATGAATTCATCAATTATATATTAAAAATTATGTCCAAAGCTGATTGGACTTAGGGCATAACACTTACTCTCTTGGGTGTATATATGTATTTCATAATATAGTACTTACTTGCATGTATATACTAAATCTAATGGTGGGGGCCACTTGTATATGTGTATTACGTATTGTATTCGTGTAAATCTCACTAGCATACAGGATCATTGACAAGTCATAGATGTGATGAGTGAAGAGCATTGTCTCACGAGAAATAAATTTTAAATTTTGTACCAATTCATTATCAAGTTTGAATGTACATCACAAAAGTGTTCGTTTCTAATAGTAATTGGATTTATCCATATCTAAATTCTAGGTTATTTTAGTTTTAATTGAGTTGTAATTAAAGTAAAAAGGTTTGGGGTTGATAGAATCCTAATAGTAGTTGAAGACAATTCAACAAGATCAAGAAACAGACCCACAACCGCTAGCTAGCTGCTAGGATTAGTGCTCGAGCGGTGCGAGACAAATTGAACCAGAACCCTTGGCGCTCGTTTAGCACCACTACCCGCTCATGCGGCGAGCTGTCACTCACTTGGCGCCTACCTGATGCTCGAATTGTTGTATTGTCCAACCAGAATCCTGTTTCGATTTTAATGCTGATTTCAATTCCATTACATCTCAAACACTACCTATTATAAATATAGAACCATAAGTCCATCCCAAAGTGTGTTGGATCATTAAATTACCTTAGAGATCACATTATTGAAGATCCAAAGCACATTCCTTTGATTTCTTGATTCAACACAATATTCATAGATTATCCATCATGAGCAAAGTCTTGTTGTAAGTCAAGAGTTTCTTCTTTGAATGCAAAATACACATTCCAATATCTTTTGCATCAGCCTATGGATCAAAACACAAAAAGATCATTTTAACAAACACCAAAACAAAACCCTACCTTCGAAAATTAGCCTTCAGAGTTTTGGAAGGGCGCTTGGAGTTCTGGTACTCAAGGATGATGTTTATTCTTGTGATCCACGGGGAGAGAAAAGTAGGTCGTGTTCTAAGAAGTACGAATGTAAACAACCAAAGGAGTTCTTTGGTGATTTACATGTTCGGTGGCCAGAGTTAGCTTAAAGTTTAGTGGTGTCTGGGCTAATTGTAAGTTAAAATTTTCTAGTGGATTTTGCTGGCAAGTTTGTGCAGAGGTTTTTGATTCCTTTGAAAAGAGTTCTTAGAGGAATTTTCCTCCGTGATCAATTATTGATTTTTATTTATTTACTTTTTTTTATCTGAATGTTTGTTATTGTTTAAACATAAGAATTCATTGAATTAATTACCTTAATCATCTAAGAAAAATTAATAAGTAAGTTTCTGCTTTTGATTAGTTTAATTCTGCATTCGGGTCTAAACAACAATAATTTCCTACAAGTGGTATTAGCGCAGTGCATACTTAGAAAAATTTCAATTGGTATCGGAGAATTGTTTTGATCCTTGACCCAATTTGTCTAGATGAGTAATCAATATATGTTTCTTCATATTTTTATGATAGTAATTATGCTTACTCGAAGGTTAGAATGAGAGTCTTTCTTAAGCGAATGGATGAACGTGTTCGGGTTAGTATACAAAAAGGTTGGATTGTCCCTTCTACATCTATTACATGTATAGTTATCCCTTTTGAGGTTTTCACTTGGTCAAAGAATGATTTAGATGAGTGTAACTCGAATAGTAGAGGTAGACTTGCCATCTTTATAGCTATTTCCCCTAGGAGTTTAGACCAAGGTATCTATGTATGAGACTACAAAAGAAGCTTGGGAGATATTAGAAACCAGGCATGAAGGAACCAAAACCATTAAAAACTTAAAAGTGTAAATGTGGACTACTAAATTTGAGGAAATTAGGATGAAACATTGTTTGACAACCATTATTTCAAAATTATTTATTCTACGTACTCATTTTCAACCACATATTTACACAATAAAATATTATGTACATAAACCCAAAATTTTTATCTACTTTTTAACCACACATTCTCCAAACATTCACTATTCAAAACTTTATTTTTGCTAAATAATAACCGTCAAATAAGGACAAAGATGATGAGTCTTTTGGTGATTTCTATTCTAAAAATGATATAGCCAACTATAGTTTTAACTTAGGTGAGAGAATCCTTGAGGCTAAGATTTTAAGAAAAGTTACGAAATTATTATTTGAAAAATTTGAACCTAAAGTTACTGCTATTGAAGAAAGCAAGGATCCAGATGCAATTAAAATAAAAGAACTTCTAGGACCTCTCTAAATATACGAACTTAGCCTACCTCACTCTAAGAAGGACAATCCATTAGCCCTCAAATCTATTAGGGAAGAAGACGATTACACTACTGACAATGACTCTATTAAAAATGAGAAAATAGTTTATTTCGTTAAGTCTTTTAAGAAAGCCTTTAAGAATAAGAAGAAACCTCAAGTTAAATACAAAAGTGACTTTAGTAAATCAGAGAAAGATAATCGAGAGAAGAAAGATACTAAAGATTCCTAGTTGAGGTATATAGGATGTCATGAGTGCCTATGTATTGGTCATGTTAAATCTAAGTGTCCAAGTTACAAGAAAACCCTAGTTAAATCTATGAATGCTACTCTCACTAATGACGAGTCTAACTTCGATAATCAAAGTGAGAACTCCAATCCTAATAATTGAGGAAATTATATGGCATTCACTTCTATATTTAAGAGTGATGAGGATTTAGAGAAGAGCGAGTGTTTTGAGGAAGATTTCGAGGATGATGGGGTATACGTGAGGCTTATAACCAATTGTTTGAGGAGTGTCTTAAGATTAAAAAGGTGAATCTCGTTGTCTTTAAGAAATTTCATAATCTTGAGTGAGAAATGAGTCTTTTAGTCAAACTTGAGAAGTCTAGTAGTACATTGAATGAGATAAGAGTAGAGAAAGAGTATTTGGAAGTTAAGGTTAAGACTTTCACTACTAACCCTAAGAAATTTAGTTCCCAACTTTAATCCTTTACAAGTTGGTCTAAGAAGATTGACAATATGGTAGAATTGAATAAACTTAATTTCCATGCTCTTTTATCTTCTAAAACCAAGTTGGCTCTTTACTCTGTTAAGTCTAACTCGCAACCTAAAGTTCATCTGAGATTCATTCCCAGATGTTATAACTGTGGTGTTTAAGGTCACATTACTCAAGTGTTGTAAGACCTTAATTATGAACAATAGGCAAGATCTAACTACTCATGTTAGATTCTTGACTAATCAAGTAAGTCACTTGACTGAGTTAATGACTCGATTGACTAAGAATACATCTTCATCTAAAAAGATTTGGCTCAACAATAGCAAACTCATAGATCAAAGTGATGATATTAGTTCCGGTATTGCTCGTGTTGTTCTTCATGGTAAGAACTTTTCTTTACCTCATTGATTAGGCATTTAGGTGCAACCATATACTTTATTCATGATATCTACTTATTCATACATGCACTATATACTTTTTCCTTTTTATTGTTTTGCATTATTTTTTTATGAAAATAGAGAGCAATTTTAAATAATATTTCTGGACATGTTTATTTGTAATCAAGTACTAATATAGTTAATAAATAGCAAAAAAAATTCCATTAGCTTTATTAGAACTTAGTTGGAGTACTTGGTAGAGGTTATTGCATGTATCATCTGCACTGCACACATCTTAGTTGGAGAACTCTACCAGTTAGATATGAATAAAGTGATTAGTCTAGTAAGCATGGTGGAAGATGAGGTGAGATATGTGTTCTCGAGGTGTGAACAATATGGAATGGAATAGGATAAGTCTGGTTCATGGGGTCATTTTTGCATTTGTCGTATATGTGTTTTGGCCGCTTGATTGATTAACTTGGTGTTAATCTGTTGTTCTCTATGAACATATTTTTGAAAGGATTTGTGTTATCCTATATGATATCTCCGTTATATGTTTATTTTCTCTTGATAGATTACTGTGATATCTATTTCTACTTGGGTATTTGTTTGTGACCTTAGCCCTGGTAATACATGAAACAGGTATAGTATGTGTTTTGGGTCCGAAACACGAGGTGAGGTCTGTGATTCCAATTTTATTGGTTGCCTTGATTATGTAAGTGTTAACTTTGTGTTTTTGTTTGCTTGCAGATTGATTGGGTATCAAGGTGGAGATTTGTTGCATTTTAATACCCAAAAATTTAGGGTGATGATGTTACTCGTTGAAAATTCTCAATTAGCTTTAACTAAATGATTGAATAATTATCAACATCTCTATGAAATGGCTCGACCCAAAAATCACTTTAAACCAATTGAAGTGACTAATTTAATTGGAGACGCTCGTGGTTTCTTCACTTCTTCGATGGCTTTTAGTGTTGGCCCACTTATTGGTTACCTACTGGTTCTCTTGTGTACAAAACCTAACCCTTGGCTATATATATGTGCTACCACATTTGCAAGGTCGTGAGTGTGTTATTTTCCCCCCTTTTATTAAGAAGGATATCAGGAGTTCATTTCTTCTTTGTGCTTGTCGTCTGTCCATTCTTTCTTGCCTCTGTGGCTGTCTTCTATGGGATCCTTTGTGGCTGAAATAACACTCCATCATTGCGTCCTTTGTTGGTGCAATTGTTAGCAACCGAAGTGAAGAAGTGTTGTGGTTTTGGGTTGTTGATTGGAGGTATTTGATAAGGTCGAGATTGGTAGACTAAGCTCGAATTCTACCAAATTGAAGGTTCATTCTGCAATAATCTCTAAGAAGAAGTTCATATGCATTCTCCACCAGGATTTTCTCATCCTCCTAATAAAGTATGTAAGCTTCAACCTGCTTTATACGGGTTAAAACAGGCTCCACAAGACTGGTTTGCCAAATTTAGTTCCATTATTACTCAGTTTGGTTTTATTTCTAGTCTACATAATTCTGCTTTATTTATTCATTGTACTGATAAAGGCATTATTCTCCTACTTTTTATGTTGATGATGTGATGAGAACCACGTAGCAACGATTACTATGCAACGTCGCAAAAGATTGACGTTCCTAAGAAAGCCCAAAGAATAATCCGGTTTATAGTTTAAACCATGAATAATGAACCAAGCAACTAAATAAAACAAAATTTGAATGACCTATTGATTACACAACGCGTGATCCACACTCGATGTTGAACGCCACAAGATTGACTTGATAATTTCGCAAAATTCTAAGAAGAACAAGATTTGAAAGCAAAATAGCCTCTCAAAAGAATAAGATCTATTTATATGAAAACCCTAAAAACCCAGTTAAGACGTAAATAAATCCCTAAACGATTACAAAGATATAAAAAAATAGTGTTTTAACGAAAATAGGAAACTTTCGCAGAAAAGGAAAAATTTCACCCCGAAAATGTACTATGCGGTCGCATAGTAATTTTAATACAATCGCATAGTTCATCTTTCAACCTTCAATTTTGTTTCAGGAGATAGGTATGCACTCGCATCCATTTTACACTATGTGAATGCATAATGTTAAAAATGATACCCTTTTTTTCTTGTGCAGAATTTCGTGATGATTTTGGATTGTACTCTCATGGGCGAAAATCCGACACCTGAACTGAAAGTTATGCACGTTTTCATTCACGCTGCTCGTTCGCTGCTTGAACTGAGTTGATTGAGTTGATCCATTTGGTTTCTTCTCCCGAGCCCAACGTGAAACTTGTTCCTTGGCTTGTTAACTTCAACATTTCTTCTATCGTATCCTGAGCAAGGAATCACATCACCTCTTTCACCCGCTTTGTTCTTGACCGTGTTATCGGACCTCCTTCGATAATCAATGGGTCTCGTCCTGGGCTCGACTCCTGGATCATATCATCCCCTCCCTCTTCAAAAGGATTCAACCTCAATCTACACCTGCATCAAAAATGGAATGATCAAACACATTAAAAGTTGCTGAAATATTATACTCACCTGGAAGGTCCAATTTGTATACATTGTCATTAACTTTCTCCAAAATTTGAAATTGACCATCATCTCGTGGTTACAACTTTGATTTCCTTTGTTCTGGAAAGCATTCCTTTCTAAAATATACCCAAACCCAATCTCCTAGTTTGAATGTCACGCTTCGCCGGCCCTTGTTTGCTTGCGACACGAAGTGTTTGTTTTTACTCTCAATTTGCGCCCTTACCTTTTCATAAAGTGACTTCACCAACTTGGCCTTTCTTTTATCATCTAAACTACATCGTTCATTCACAAGCAAAGGTATTAAATCTAAAGGTGTCAGTTGATTAAAACCATAAACAACTTTAAATGGTGAAAACATAGTAGAACGCGTGGCCCTATTATATGCAAACTCTATGAAAGGTAGGCACTCCTCCCAACTCTTCAAATTCTTATTGACTACAGTGCGCAAGAGTTGTGTCATGGTCATATTCACTACCTCGGTCTGACCATTGGTCTGTAGATGACAAGTTGTTGAAAACATAAGTTTAGTGCCTAACTTACCCACAAAACCTGCCAAAATGACTCAAAAATTTCACATCCCGATAAGATACTATGCTCTTAGGTACCCCCATGTAAATGTACTATCTCCTTAAAGAATAACTCAGTAATATTAGGGGCATCATCGGTCTTATGATATGCTAAGAATTGTGCAATCTTACTAAACCTATCTAGCACCACAAATATCGAATCTTGACCCTTCTTATACTTAGGTAAACCCAAGCAAAATCCATTGAAAAATCAACCCATAGTTCACTAGGCGTAAGTAACGGTGTATACAAACCTTGAGGTAATACCTTAGATTTAGCCTGCTACAAGTTATACATCGACTACATACTTTCTCAACATCACTTTTCGTCTTAGGCCAATAAAAATGTTCCCCAACATCTCTAAAGTCTTTTTAATCCCAAAATGTCCCATTAATCCACCACTATGTGCTTCCCTCACTAATATCTCTTGCATTGAACAATTAAGAACACACAACCTATTTTTCCAAAACAAATATCCATCCTACTTAAAGAACTTATCTATAGCCCATTTATTACATGATGTATAAATATCTGAGAAATCTAAATCACTAGCATACATATCCTTAATGTGTTCAAAACCAAGCAATTTAGAACTAAGAGAAGTTAGTAGTACATACCTTCGAGCCAATGCATCCGCCACCACATTTTCCTTACCTTGCTTGTACC